>CM051032.1:41571115-41836115 GCA_027627225.1 Congeria kusceri | reverse complement strand
GGTTTTTTTTCTATATAATATTTATTTTCATTTTATATTGTTTTGGCGTTTATATGAGCCATGACTTGCAATATAGGAAATTCGAAAGATTAATATTATTTTATTATTATTAATGTCATTAATTGATTAATGAGTTACGTATGTACCTTTCATCGTATATCAATATAAATAAGAACAGCGGAACATGGCGATCAATTTACATGACACATCCAAACAAAATCAAATTTTTAATTAATAGTTTTATGACAAAGTATCTATATATAAATAAAATAGAATCGAATCGAAATTGTCTGGTTAAGTATCGACAATCGAATCGTGCCATTCACAATCAATTGATCGATGTATCGAAAGAATCGTTACAGCTCTAGTCTGCGCTGTTTGAGCATTTTCTAGTTTTCATATGACATTTCTTTAATATACAATAGCTAAGATAAGACAAGATTTATTTAAAGACGGGAAGACAAAAGCTGTGTTGTTGTTTTTTAATTGAATACTTGGTCATCGCATAAAAAAAAAATTTTAGCGAGCGAGAGCAAAAAAAAAAAATATTATTTTTCTAATTTTGGTTATGATGGTGCCATCCCATAATTTTCGCGAATGTATATATATAAAAATAAGTATTTTTGCTTTCAACATAAGAAAATTTAAGTAATAACTGTATACAATAACAAACCATGAGATAAACAGATCTAACATAACATATCTCCTAATACGGAAATTGTCAACAAGTTTAACAAATATCAATGAACCGTTCATTCTAGTATTAATGTATGAACTTGTTCAGAATTTAAATGCAAAATGAAAGCACGTATACTATGTCTATTTGTCATGGTTTGGATAAGAGAAATAAAACCATTTTGAATTTAAAATATATTCAAGCCAAAAAGTAAAACAAAAAAAATAATATAGAATTTTATTGTTGGAAATCTTGTTTGGTAGCGATTGTTTTACCCTGACGATATAATGATCGTGAACATTTGCTGTAGTTGTTGGTATATATTCCTAAAATTTGCAAAACATGTTACTTGTAATGCAGATCATGATGGGAAAGTAACTGAACATATTCATCCTAATATCAATCATTGTACAAAGGCCATATTTACTAATACATGTAGTGAACTACACTCATATAATAGGCATGTTTAATTGAAAACACACATCATTTATTACAAATAACTTTTTTTGACGAGTTGTATTCCAAAACGAATAAACGACATGGATATTAAAAACATTTAAAAAACAGCAACATGTATTATGTAAATAAGCAACATTTTTTAAATGAGTATCAATCTTATCCATTTTGATGTGACTTTGTCATTTATACTTATCATTTTATAGTATTTAATAACATTAAAACGCATTAAGATGATGTTAACACATTTATTAAATGTTTGCTTAGAATTTGTATTCATGATTCAATTGTACGCAGAGGCTGGAAGATGCCACTTTTGGTGGACGCATGTGTAATTTACTCATCTAAGTCAATGTTGACTGTTATTCCGTTGTATAAATGACCCGCTTCACAAAAATGTTTTATTTTTGTTCATGGAGCGAGCGAAGAGCATTTTGAAAAAAAAAAATGGAAAAAAAAACGGCGCGGTAATCCCGATGGCCAAGACTTCAATTGGGTGTGGCCTTACCAGAATGATATTTACTCACCTTTGAATTCACCTGTGCATAAGCAAGTATTATTTTTGCATGTCCCACCACTGGAACACGGATTCTCTGTAATAGAATATGACATTATTATACAGTGTACGGATCTTACATACATGTATTATCAAAGATATTAAAAAAAGAGGTTCACGGCCTTTTGGAAGTGTTCGAACCTTATATTCATCATGAAGCTTGACATAATGTAAAGTCCAATGTATACACTATAATTATGACACTTTTTCCAGTATCAATCGAAATTATTGTTTTTATATACAGTTATTTCGGTTTTTAAATCGTATATACATACTCTAAAATAACATATAGAGGATATGTGTTCGGTTTCGGTGTAATAACGCGTTATATCTTCACTGGAAAGGGAGACAATTAATATTTTCACAAGCACTTGCGCGAGTGAAAATATGTAAATTGTGTCCCTTCCCAGTGAAAAAAGTAATCCAGCGCAGTGAGTGATATAGGGTTATATCTCACTGAAATTTTCCTATATTTCACTTCTTAGCATAAAATAAAAATGTGTTGCAGTGTCGAAATATAAATGTTTTATTATATTTATTAAACAAGAGGGCCAATAGGCCCTAGGTCGCTCATCTGAGAGGCTAAGGAACTAAACTGTTCTGAGCAAGTTTTGTGATGTTTGGCCTATAAATGTGGCCTCAAGAATGTTTTAAAGCTTTTTGTTCAATTTTGCCATGATGACCTAGTTTGTTTTACCCCACATGACCCAGTTTAGAACTTGTCCCAAGATATTATTGAAAAAACGGTTCTCGGCAATTTTCAAGAAGATAAGGCAAAACTACCGTTTTTACATTTGTTTTCTATTCGACCTA
This sequence comes from Congeria kusceri, assembly GCA_027627225.1. NCBI lineage: Eukaryota > Metazoa > Mollusca > Bivalvia > Myida > Dreissenidae > Congeria > Congeria kusceri. The sequence goes on along the minus strand of CM051032.1, from coordinate 41,833,614 downwards.
GTGACCTAGTTTTTGGCCACACATGAACCATTTTCAAACTCCGCCGAGATATCATTCAAACAAAGGATATGGGCAAGTTTCATGAAGATCGGGAAATACTTGTGGCCTTTAGAGTGTTCACAAAAGTTCATTATACCCATATAAGGAAAACTGTCCCGACCCATGACGGCCACGTTTTTAGCAGAGTGTAACCATTATCAAACTCAGCCAAGATATCATAAGAACAAAGGTTCTGAGCAAGTTTGATGTTGATTTGGCAAAAAATGTGACTACTAGAATGTTCACAAGCTTTTAAAAAGCCCTAGTAGGAAAATTGCTCCTAAAAAGGTTCTGAGCAAGATTCAAGAAGATTGGGCAAAAAATGTGACTTCTAGAGTGTTGACAAGCTTTTTCTTCAATTTGACCTTGTGACCTAGTTTTTGATCCCACATGACCCAGATTCAAAATAAACCGAGATACCATGAGGAAAAATGTTCTGACCAAGTTTCATGAAGATTGGGCAAAAAATGTGACTTCTAGAGTGTTAACAAGATTTTTCTTCAATTCGATGTAGTGACCTAGATTTGACCCCACTTGACCCAGATTCGAACTCGGCCGAGATATCATTGTGTCAAATGTTCTGACAAAGTTTCATGAATATTGGCAGAAATGTCACTTCTAGAGTGGTAACAAGCCTTATCTTCAATTTAACCTAGTGACCTAGTTTTTGACCCCACCTGACCCGGATTTGAACTCTGGCGAGATATGATTGGGTCAAATGTTCTGACCAAGTTTCATGAAGATTGGCCAATAAATGTGGCCTCTAGAATGTTAACGAGGTAAATGTTGACGACGCACGACGCACGACGGACGACCGACAAAAGGCGATCACAAAAGCTCATCATGAGCACGTTGTGCTCAGGTGAGCTAAAAACATACACTGACATATACATGTTTGTGTATCCTTTTAGCAGACCACTATACAATGTTGTTGCTAGATGGACCTCACCAGAGCAGGTGGCGGCGTGGTTACTGCAGCGACAGTGGTTGCAGTCACCGCAGTTGTATCCGCCCTGTGCGTGCCATAGGTGGAGTCTGCGAGCAAAAATGGCATTTATGACGACATGCCCGACCTTGGGTAATGACATAAGTTTGACACACAAAAATGCCAAATACTAGAATATGAAATGAAATATATCAATATTTATTAATAAATATCATTATCTATGTTTTAAACGAATCTGACAGTGTACCGGTATAATAGCTTTTTTTGTTGAGACAATTTATTTGTGTTTTGTAGTTTTCGAATTTTTTCTTTAATTATTAAATTATTCTTGAAATCAACCTTTTTGCTTTATAACTACATTATGTTATGTATTGTGAAGAAATATGTGCATAAGGTTTTGGCTTTATATCTGTTTCCGAGTTACATAACGTTAAGGAAAACGAAACTAAAAGTATGTATAATGACATAGAATTGTTGTAAAATCATCTGAAACCGTATCAGTCGTTACCTCCTCGTTTGATTCAGTTGTTGGAACTGTAAAATGAACAAAAATGTACTTATTAATTTATCTATGGGGAAGTGTCAACGGTGTCTGTGTAGCTATGGGGACGTTTCAACGATGTCGGTGTAGCTATGGTGACGTTTCAACGGTGTCAGTGTAACTATGGGGAAGTTTGAACGGTGTCAGTGTAGCTATGAGGACGTTTGAACTATGTCAGTGAGGACGTTTCACCGGTGTCAGTGTAGCTATGGGGACGTTTCAAAGGTGTTAGTGAAGCTATCGGGACTTTTCAATGGTGTCAGTGTAGCTATGGGAAAGGTACACCGGTGTCAGAGTAGTTATGGGGAGGTTTCAACGGTGTCAGTGTAGCTGTGGAAAAGGTTCTTCGGTGTTAGTGTAGCTATGGGAAAAATTCATCACTGTCAGTGTAGCTATGGGGAGGTTTCACCGGTATCAGTGTAGCTATGGGGAAGGTTCACCGGTGCCAGTGTAGCTATGAGGAAGGTTCACCGGTGTCATTGTAGCTATGGGGACGTTTTACCGGTGTCAGTTTAGCTATGGGGACGTTTCAACGGTGTCAGTGTAGCTATGTGGACGTTTTAACGGTGTCAGTGTAGCTATGAAAAAGGTCATCTCTATGCGTGTATTAATTTAGACGTTGCACAGATGTCGGTGTAGCTATGGGTAAGGTTCGCAGGTGTCAATGCAGCTATGGAGACGTTTCACCGGTATCAGTGTAGATAGTGGGACGTTTCAACGGTGTCTGTGTAGTTATGGGGACGTTTCAACGGTGTCAGTGTAGCTATTGGAAAGGTTCACCTGTGTCAGTGTAACTTTGGGACGTTTGAACAGTATCAATGAAGCTATGATAACGTTTTACCGGTGTCAGTGTAGCTATGGGTCTTTTCAACGGTCAGTGTAGCTACGGGGAATATTCACCAGTGTCAGCGTTGCTTTGGGAAATTTTCACCGATGTCAGTGTAGCTATGGGGAAGGTTCACCGGTGTCGGTGCAGCTATGGGTAATATCCACTGGTGTCGGTGCAGCTATGGGGAATGACCACCGGTGTCAAAAAGCTATGGGATATATTCACCAGTGTCAGTGTAGCTATCGGGAAAGATTACCGGTGTCAGTGTAGCTCCGGGGAAGCTTTATCGGTGTCAGTGTAGCTATGGGGAAATATTTACCCGTGTCATCGTAGCTATGTGGACATATTCACCGGTGTCAGTGTAGCTATGGAAAAGGTTCACAGGTGTCAGTGTAACCATGGAAAATATTCACTGGTGTCAGTGTAGCTATGGGGAAGGTTCACTGGTGTTAGTGTATCTATGGGGACGTTTGACCGGTGTCAGTGTAGATATGGAGGCGATTCAAAGTTGTCAATGTAGCTACGGGAAAAGTTGACCGGTGCCAGTGTAGCTATGGGGACGTTTCACCGGTATCAGTGTAGCAATGGAAACGGTTCACCTCTGTTCAGTAACTATGAACAGGCTACGGGTAGTATTCCCCGACATCGGTGTAGCTAGGGAAATTATTTCCCGATGTCGGTAGGGCTAGGGGAAGTATTTTCCGTTGTCGGTGTGGCTAGGGGAAGTATTTATTGGTTTCGGTGTGGCTATGGAAAGTATTTTCCGATGTCGGTGAGGTAGGGAAAGTATTTCTTGGTTTCGGTGTGGCTAGGGAAAGTATTACAAATAATGACAATAATGAAAATAGCGATATCTGTCTGAGGTACTATGTCACAGTAGTTTTTATATGATACACATTGCCTTTTAATGTTACTATTATTAGTATTAATTGCATGGTTGTCATGCAGTGATTGGTTAATGTTGTGCAATACGATTTTTGTAAGAAATAATGCATACTGATATTAATATCACTGCCCATTTCCATTTGTGAAATTATAGTCTCAAATTTACTCAATTCTGTGTATTTATATATATATCTTTTTTTTTCCCCTTCTCCAACCGGACACTTTTCCAAAAATGTCCGAGAACCAAGAAATAAAAAAAAACTCTGGCCTAATATATATAACAATGTATGTAAAGTGGTAGTCGCTTAATATACGAGGAGCGCTTACATTACTTCATTTTAAAGAAACAATATTAATTATGTTTGTCCATTGCTTTCTTACTATTGCTTTGTGACGTGTCTGTTGTTTTACCGGACAATTTTTATCAGATATTGTAAAATTACTTATTTCAACACCCGCACGAATATCGGACACTGATTATCTTATATAATTCAATGACTTATTTCCCCACCCGCACCAATATCGGACAATGATTTACAGATATTCTTAAATGACTTATTTCTACACCCGCACCAATATCGGATAATGATTATCAGATATTTTTATGACTTATTTCCTCACCCGCACCAATATCGGACAATGATGATCAGATATTAATAAATGACTTATTTTCGTACCCCCACCAATATCGGACAATCATTATCAGATATTCTTACATGAATAATTGACTCACCCGCACCAATATAGGATAATGATAATCGGATATTCTTAAATTATTTATTTCCACACTCGCACCAATATCGGACAATGATGAATCAGATATTCTTAAATTACTTATTTCCTCTACCGCACCAATATCGGACAAGTATAATCAGATATTCTAAAATGACATATTTTCTCACTAGCACCAATGTCGGACAATGGTGATTCCGATATTCTTATATTAATTATTTCCTCACCTGCACCACTATCGGACTATGATGATCAGATATTCTTAAATGACCTATGACTTATGACCATGCACCGTTACACTTGTCACTTCTTTGTTGTAATTTGAAACAAAACGGTCATAGCTACGCCGAGACTAAATTTCAGTGGAATGAAACTTATAAGCAAAAATTTAGATCAGGGATTATTGCTAATTTATCTGTTTTGAATAATATTGTTGATTGTATAGACTCTGATAATAGACAATCTGTTAATAATGCAATCAACAGCTTTACTGACGTACTGCGAAAGGTCGCAGATCCATTATTTTGCAAACAATGTACATTCAAAAAGGTTCATGGTTTTGAAACAGATTCTTGTGTAAAACATGCAGATTGGTTTGACTTAGACTGTGTAAACGCACGAAATAATTACCTTGAATCGTTGAGGTTGTTTAACTGCTGTAAAACCGATACAAATCGTATATACTTGTGTGAACAAAAATCATTTAAAAAAAATTAATTTGTAAGAAGAAAAATAACTGTCACAAAAAGAAAATGGTTGAATTAGAAGGTTTAAAGAAAAAAAAGCCAAAAGAATTTTGGAAATATTTTAAAAGAAGGAATTCAAAATGTGAAAATAATATACCACTGGAGCAATTTAAAGAATATTTTGAGAACACAAGCAATGATTTGTTTATTTGTTACAATGATGAGGCTGAGCAGTTTTGTACAGAAAATGATTTTGATACTGAAAATAATACTTTTCCTGAGTTAGACCAACCGATCACTTATACTGAAATTATAGCTGCTGCTAAATCTTTGAAACGTTATAAAGCTTATGGCAATGATTGTCTTTTAAACGAGTACTTTATTGAAAGTATCGATATTTTAGCATCTCACCTATGTGATTTATTCAATTGTATTTTAAATTCGGGTTACTTTCCTGATAAGTGGTCAGAAGGAGTTATAATACCGTTACATAAAAAGGGAAGTCAGGGCGATGTAAATAATTATAGGGGTATTACGTTGGTGAGTTGTTTGTCTAAGTTATTCACAACAGTCTTGAATAAACGAATTGAAGCTTTTTGTGTAGAAAATAACACTATTTCGGATGCTCAATTTGGATTTCGTAAAGGAAGGTCTACAATTGATGCTATTTTTATTCTGATGTCACTAGTACAGCATTATCTAATTGGAAATAAGAGAATATATGTTATTTTTGTAGACATGGCTAAATGCTTTGATACTATTTATAGAAATGGATTATGGTTAAAAATGTATAAATGTGGAATTCAAGGTAAACGTCTTAGGATTATACGCAATATGTATCAAAAAGTCAAATCTTGTGTAAAGTCATGTTCTAGTTATTCAGAATACTTTCAATATGCAGTCGGTTTGCGTCAAGAGGAGGGAATGTCCCCTCTATTGTTTTCACTTTTTGTTGAAGATCTTGAGTTATTTTTACAAAATGGTATTAATCCGGGTATTTCCATAGATGATGTAGTTTTAGTATTGTTGTTATTTGCTGATGACATGGCCATTGTAGGCAAAACGCCTGAAGAAGTACAAATCCATCTAGATAATTTATTGTCATATTGTAATGCATGGGGGCTACAAGTAAATACATCGAAAACAAAAATCATGGTATTTCGAAAACGAGGTGGGTTACTAAACACCGAGCGCTGTACATACAATGGCCAATCATCGAATCGGTTAATTATTTCACCTATTTGGGTACTGTTTTTAGTTACACTGGTAATTTTACACATCAGGAAGAATACCTTTCTGGTAAAGCCCTAAAGGCCATGAACTTGTTATTGTGTAAATGTAAGGAATTCGATCTGAGTCCTAAAACCTTTTGTCAACTATTTGATGCATTTGTTACATCTATACTGAACTATTGCTGTGAAATTTGGGGCTTTAAAAAATCGAAACGTATTGAAAGAATTCATCTTAAGTTTTGTAAAATATTATTAAAAGTTCGAACTAATACTTGTAATGCATGCGTCTATGGTGAACTTGGAAGATATCCTTTGTATATCAACATTTTTGTTAAAATTTTAAAATTTTGGCTTAAAATTGTTAAGACTGAAAATATTATATTACAATCTGTATATAACCAAGCTGTTAGAGATAGTTACGATGGCTGTAAAAATTGGGTCTCGAATGTTAGACAGTTATTAAATGATTATGGTTTTTCATATGTTTTTGAAAACATTCAAAGTGTCAATACAGAATTGTTCATAAATGAATTTAAAAGTAGAATTTTCGATTCTTTTAAACAAGAATGGTATGCAAATTTGGAAAATAGCTCTGTGTTATATATCTATAGACATGTTAAAAACACTTTAGATTATGAAAATTACCTAGATATATTACCAAGATCCTTAAAACCTTATTTTTGTAAGCTTAGAGTGAGTGGACTACCACTAAGAATACAAACGGGAAGATATAGCCAAAACAGAATAGTACGTGATGAAAGACATTGTTTATGTTGTAATACTCAAGACATTGAAGATGAATATCATTTTATTTGTGTATGTAAATGTTACTCTGAGATAAGAAAGAAATATATACAAACTTTTTACTACAAACATCCATCAGTATATAAGTATTTACAATTACTTAATACAAGAGATAAAACCAGATTAATAAAAATATATTTGTATATTAAGGAAGCACTTATTCTAAGAAACTCACTTTTAAATATGGAACGGTAGGTAAATTAAAACGATTATCCTCCGTTATAAGTACATACTTAACTTTGCTGTCGTAATTGTGCACATACACTGTACTCGTATGTTAAAAATATACCAACTATATGATAATAACATATTGTTTCCCCTATGTTTTGGTCACGTATACTTTATATATATGTATACTTATATTCATTTATTGTAGACGATGTACCTTGTACAAGTCTTAATAAAATATCTGTTCTGTTCTGTTCTGTTCTTATTTCCTCACCCGCACCGATATCGGAAAATGATTATCGGATAATCTTAAATTACTTGTTTCCACACCGGCACCAATCTCGGACAATGATGAATCAGATATTCTTAAATGACTTATTTTCTCACCCGCATCAATATCGGACAATGTTTATCAGAGTTTCTTAATTGACTTATTTCCTCTACCGCACCAATATCGGACACTGGACATCAGATATTCTTAAAATACATATTTATTTCCTCACCCGCACCAATATCAGATAATTGTTATCCGATATTCTTAAATTACTTATTTCCACTCCCGCACCAATATCGGACAATTGTTGTCAGATATTCTAAAATTATTTATTTCCCCACCAGCACCTATATCGGACAATGGTTTCAGATATTCTTAATTTACTTATTTTCACACCCGCACCAATATCGGACAATGGTTTTCAGATAGTTTTAAATGACTTATTTCCCCCACACGCACCAATATCGGTCAATGTTTATCATATATTCTTAAATTTTCTATTTTCACGCCCGCACCAATATCGGGAAATTGGTATCAGATATCATTAAATGACTTATTTCGTCACCCGCACCAATATCTGACAATGCTTATAAGATACTCTTAAATTACTTATTTTCTCACCAGCACCAATATCGGATAATTGTTATCGGATATCATTTAATGACTTATTTCCCCACACGCACCCATATTGGACAATGGTATTAAGATATTCTTAAAGCACTTATTTCCTCACCAGCACCAATATCGGACAAGGGTTATCAGATATTATATAAATAAAATTGACTTCCTTTAGGGTGACAGTGCGTCTTCAAATTGTTGCCCGCTGCAGTTTATATGCATTATATAGAGAAATAATCAAGTCAGGTATAATAATCTTAAATGACTTATTTTCTGACAAAAACCAATATCGGACAATGGTTATCAGCAACTTTTTTGTAGCTGATGATGCAATGCCCAATTATAAAGAGGTACGAAATTCCAGCTCCATCAGCTGTGGAGAAATCCTTATTAAAAGGACTAGTTCACATATATTTTTTTCAAATATGCTATTAAACGTTTAACCTGAAATTAACCTGAACTAAAGAGCTCAAGTATTATAACATGAAAAGCATTTTTTTAAGTGCCTCCACCGGGGCTCGAACCTAGGAAACCCGGATTTAAAGGCTAACGCGCTTTAACACCACTCGTCCAGTCCGATTTACATACATGTCTGTATTTTCATTTATTTATTTATTTTTGCTTTATATAAGTGACTCACGTGTTCTCAAAACTATTTTCGAATACAACAGAAACACTCCAAAGTATTCGATTGTTTCGCGTTACAAACGTGAACATTTTATCAATTTCAACAGATACTAACTCATTAACGGCATGTTCGTTCCAATAAACTTTTTATGTCAATTAAGCTATTTCGCTCCTATATACACTATTATTTTATTTTTGGATAGGTGACAACAATTTTGGAAATCGTCAAATCATCAATCTGTCAACAGGTCCCTTTCACATCAGAATGACCTTTATTTCTGACTAGTGACCAAGTGCCCTTATATCGCCCGCGTACATACTAAGAAACAAATAAATAAAATTAACATCGCAAAATGTGTATGACCTTCACTTTTCGATCATTAATTTTTAGTGATCTGTATACAATGTTAATTTTTTTCGTGAAATTAAAATAGCGTTAACTGAAATTGAGCTTTCATTTTAACCAAAAGGCGGCGATTTTTGCAGTATTGATTACCAGCATTTCCGCATCGTACACGTACATATTATACATGTAATTATCCATTGTAATCACAAATAATCATAACTTGTAATTGTTAATTGATAACTTATGGACAAAGAGTATCATAATAAATAAAGCCTGCTTAATTGTGGTTATTATTGTGTTTCATAACAATATATTTGTATCACATGCTACACCTTGTTTTTCGTGTAATACAGCCGTAAGATTTTGAGCGTTTTTATTGGCTGAATATTCTTTGACTGACCAATCGCATGACGTTAGTTTGGTGACGTCGTCGTCATGAAAGGGCGTCACGTCAATACATAACTTTTAGGATTTATCAACATCCTTTTGTTAAATTTTGTTAAATTTTTTTCTTTTTAAAGCATGTGATAAAAAATCTGACACTCATTGTCATTTCTTACCATTCTTTATTAAACTCGTCCAGGAAATTCATTAGTAAGCTCGCCAAAGGCTCGCTTACTAACAAAATTCCTGAACTCGTTTAATAAAATAAGGTATAAAATGACAAATCGTGTAGATCCTACATATATCAATGATTAAATGAAAGCGAGTATAGACAGTGATTTAAACGTGAAGAAAAAGTGAACAGACAAGCAATACATAATGACGTATTTATTTTTCAAAAAGATTGCAACTTGTAGCCTACGAAAACAGTCCAGTTTTTAGCATTCAATCCGCCGTCCGTTTGCACAAAACAAACACAGCGGAAACAAACTTGACAGCGGAAATTATTTAAGTAGGGACACATGGTACACATTGAACACAAGCAAAGTTTATATTTCAGTTATAGTCACCTTATCGTTGTGATCGCGGAAGTTAAATATAATTGAGTATAAATATAAATGTATTTTCATACTGGCGTCCTTACTGCGACCAAAACAGTCAGTTTTTTGGTTTATTTTTGTAGTGTAATTTATCTCCGTCATTATGGTTCAAATAAATAAGTTTATTTTATTAATTTGGTTTCACGATAAAAAATGTCAATCCAATCATTTGTTACACACAACAAAGAAAAAACTACAAGTAACAAATTAAAAAATAATTTAACCAAACAATTCAAAATTTGAATGCTCGAATACCTAATATAAATTTTGTACTAAAACGTTCACAAGTAATGGTATGAGGATTAAAATAATGTGAATTGACTGCACGTAACAAAAACATATGCTTGTATTTATTTTAACTTTAACCAGAAACATGTACACAATAATATCAACTGATAATGTTGATCACTGAGGCTCGTTAAAAAAATGTAAGAGTGATGGTTATATTCCCTTATTAACCTTGGGTTAATTTCTTTTCAACATCTGTTTATGTATATAAAACAATATGCAAAGCGAAGATTTTGCAATGTTACAATTGAACTATATTATATCTGTGTAAAGACCCCTCTCTGTACAGAATGATAATGCTGGCTCCTTGTTAGAAAATATAGAGCAAATATATGAGAAGTGTTCATAACATCTGGAAACTAATGTGACCAAAAACATTTTCAAAAATCTAACGAAAAAGCATTCAAATGCAATAAATCACAAATAAACGGAACTAAACAGTTCATTACAAGTACATAACAAGAGCAACGCCTACGGGTGCTGGACTCCCGACTTTCACGTATTTGATAGTATGCTAGCCTTTTGTTAATATAATGGGTTCATCACTGCGATGTGTTGAATTTCAAGTCAATGCCTCTTATAGATATTGAGACATTTAACTAAAAGTTAAAATTCTAAGTTGAAAAAAGGCAATAACTCCACCCAAATCCTTGATATAGTTAACTAATCTTGTCTACAGAATGATTTCATGACAGTGATGAAGTATTATCAGTTTCAAGTCAATACCTCTTCCAGCAACTGTGACATTTGCAAAAATTCTAAGTTGAAAAAAGTGCAATAACTCAAACAAAATCCTTGATAGAGCTATCTCCTCTTGTCTACATAATAAATTCATCACTGTGATCAAGTACTCTTAGTTTTAAGTCAATACCTCATACAGGTATTGAGAAATTTGACATAAAGCCAAAACTGTAAGTTGAAAAAAGGGTAATAAATAAAATTCGTCAAAGTGTTACCTCCTCGTATATGCAGAATGGGGTCAGCACCATAAACAAGTATCTGGAGTGTCACTTTATGTATTTAATAGTTATTGAGACATTTTATATATTAACCAAAAAGCATGTCAAAATATTCAAAGTTGTATGTCCAAACAATGGCAGAAACTCTGGAAATACAAATCACAGGGTTACCTGCCTTATTGTTATGAATTACCCTTTCGATAGTGAACAAGCATTGAACGTTTCAAATGTATAACTCTGATAGTTTTTGAGAAATGGACTCTTACAAAAAACGTAACCAAAAAACTTAACCAAAAACTTAAATAACGCAGACGTTGACGCAGACGACAGAGTGACAACAATAACTCCACTTTTTTTCTTCGAAAAGTCGAGCTAAAAACAAAACAAATAAACATGAATATTGCACTTGTCATATTAATAAATAGTTTAATAAAAATACTGGATAATGTCGGTAACATTCATTTGGGACTAACAAAAAGCACAAACTACCGAATAGATTTTTCTACTAAAAATTAATAAGTATTACCCTTATGACCGTTACACATACAGGCATATTTTTATGAAAGAACATTAGCACAGTATAAAACTACAATGTACGAAGAAAGTTAAACAACTCAATAGCTATTAAACTGTGATACAATTACTTTTAAGAATATTCAAATAATGGATACTTAAATTTTACAATCAAAATTCTTGTTTCAGTAACTTATACGTTTATTAAATTCCAATGTATTTAAATACCCTGACTGTTCCCAATATTTCTGACTGCAACATTTAACTACTTGAAATTAAATACGTAATGACAATCATTGTTCGAAGATTTCAGTCTGATCTAAATTTGCCCAAAGCTTGCTATTTATACTCTAGTTGCCTCCTAAAAATCAGTTATAGTAAAACTTCTTTAGATTGATATTATTTACTTTCATCTTGTAATATACTCACAGGCCAGTGGGTGTCCAGCTTGGAAAATAGTACAATTCAGTTCTTCTGACATTTTATGTGGTGAATAAACATTAATATCATAACATGTCCAAAATGAATATAGTTAGCTATAAACGGACCATTTAACATCAAGATAACAATTTGTATAACTATCAGTTGTCAGTGGCGTAGCGAGGCCATTTTATAATTATCAGTTGTCAGTGGCAAAGCGAGGCCATTTTCGTGTTGTAGTATCAGTTGTCAGTGGCGTAGCGAGAGGCCATTTTCGTGTTGTAGTATCAGTTGTCAGTGGCGCAGCTAGGCCATTTTCGTGTTGTAGTATCAGTTGTCAGTGGCGTAGCGAGGCCATTTTCGTGTTGTAGACCCAGAAACTATAAGCGTGTGAAATTCATAGCTGACTACATTCACACACACACAAGAATTACCGGTATATATACTAGTTATTTACCGAAGGGTAACTGTCTACTTTTAAAGTAAATGTCATAAACACCTCACAGAGGCTTATCTGTTGTACTCCTAATGTACTATGCACTGTTTATTTTTTGCATTTAAATGAACGTACGAACGAACAGACGAACATGTCTTTTGCACCAACTACTATTACGATTGCGTTGGGAACTAATAATGCAAGTGATGCCAACATTGTGTCACTTACGTTTCTCTGACATGTGGTGCCTGGAAAGTATTAAATTGCTCGGAAATGGTCGCAACGTTTTGGGCACCCGTCCACTTTATCACGTATTAAATATCGTTCTTATAAATGTATAAAACAAAATGAAATTTGGTGTGATTGCTAATGTAACATTGAACAAAATGTTTGTCAATTTAGATCTTTGGAAACTAAACTAAACTATCTGTTGAAACGATTCTGTTTAGCTCGAACATTTAAAGTTTAAATCACATCAATGACTACCATTGATGTGATTTAAACTTTAAATCCAATATACATGTATTTAGTATAAATGTCTTTAATGTGGTATTTCCTGTGCCAAATCTTTATTGCTGTTTACATCTTTATATATATAATCTTAAATATTTACAAAACAAAACAATAATATAGCATCCCGGAACAAAAGTATATATACCCACTGTCTATATTTAATCATTTTCACTGAACCTTGGCGCAGGAACTACGGTGTGGATTTATTTACTCAAGCATTGGTAGCGAGCTAGAAAGGGTACATTTGACTAAGTACTTTTTATATTGTACGAATGTGAGCGAGCCAAGCAAGTGAACAAAAATCGCATATTGATCCAGTTTTTACTGTTTTGCGATCCCAAGAAAACTTAAATATTCAGATACTTACTTTAATAATCCGATGAGGTCTATTTCTATTTGTGTCAAAAGACACATTTTGTAAATGAAAATGTTTTATATTTAGATCGTCTTAACATCGATATCTTAATAAGGAATTAAATCGTTAGACCCATAACCCCCCTTATCATTCGATTTTTATTGCATTTTTAGGCCATTGTTTTTTCTCTTTTGAGAAAAAGTTGTAGGCCCGGGCCTGCAAGTCCTACGTGTAGCTACGCCACTGTCAGTTGTATTTACATGACTAACTGTAACATGTGTACTTTACTGGCATTTTCTAATATTGTGAAAACATTGTATTTCGCAGTGGTCTAAATTTCGCAGTCTAAGAGAAGTGCGGATTTAAGATCCTGCTTAACTTGTTCATTTATTGATAAACATGTATGGTACATATGTATACATACAGCTATCAGTATAAGATACTCTTAAATGCATATTGTCTATATATTTTTACTGTTCTTACAGATGATTTATCATTCAGAAAATTAAAACATATAATAAAAAAATATTTTTAAATAATACAGTGTTTTTTTGCATGATTATTACACAGTATACATGAAAATAAAAAAATATGCGAAGCTAAGAATGCGTAAAATTTAGACACCATGAAATAATTGATTTTACAGCAATAATCTACAAGTGGTAGGCAAGCTGTGTAATAATCTTAGTTACAACATAGTAACCATTTATCTGACCAAAACATAGTTGGCAGTAGCCTAAAATAGACCATCATAGTACGCTAATGGTGTAACAATATCACTGACCCATATCTTGATATATCGCAATATTGTGCAAAGTATCGCGATATGTGCCGTAATAAAATGCAAAAATTCTCACTTAAATAACATTATATGTTTAATAAAGAATAGGTTTAAGACAGTCAATTTGTAGTAAACAGTCCACACTTTGTCCAATGTAAAACTTTAATAATTAATTAATTATTAATTTATAAAAACATGTTAAATATCTAGCAAACGTAACCAGAACCACCATAAATCTCACCAGCATCTATATGCCTGGCAATTAACATAGCATCTCAGAAAAGAATGCTTGTTCAAGACATTTTTAATCAAGAGAAGTCTTCAAAAGCTTCGTTTTCCTAATATATTTTGACACAAACATGTTTAATATTTTCATATTTGTGTATTAGAAAGAAATATTATGTCAACTATCCAAAATCGTCAATGATTCAGTTAATAATGAACTGATACCATTATTTGTCACACTTCCAGGTTTATTAATATTTTAGTCTTGCAATGCAATATGTTCACAAATCACGTTTTCAAAACCAACTATACAACAAATCCATTTCCATCGAAAACCATGACATAATCAGTTTCATGAAAATTTCTTAAAGAGCATAGGAGATATGGAGCCGACACGAAAATGGAGGCTCAAAGATTTGACCTTTAAGTGTGACCTTGACCTTGAGGTGGCAAGACTGCTCCATGCTCTTCTGCACATCGCCTTAATGTGATAAACATGAAGTTTTATGAAAATCCTTCAAAGGGCATAGGAGATATAGAGCAGACACAAAAATGGAGGCTTAAACATTTGGCCTTCAAGTGTGACCTTGACCTTGAATTGACGTGACTGGCTTATGCCTTCTACACATCGTCTCAATGACCTAAACATTTGAGCCAAGTTTCATGAAAATCCTTCAAAAGGCATAGGAGATATGGAGCGGACACGAAATGGAGGCTCGATTATTTGACCTTCAAGTGTGACCTTGACATTGAGCCGGCGTGACTAACTCATGCCTTCTGCACATCGTCTCAATGACCTAAACATTTGAGCCAAGTGTCATGAAAAACCTTGAATGGGAATTGAACATATGGAGCGGACACGAAATTGAGGCTCGAATATATGACCTTCAAGTGTGACCTTGACCTTGAGCCGGCGTGACTGATTCATGCCTTCTGCATATCGTCTCAATGACCTTAACATTCATGAAAATCCTTCAAAGGCTATAGGAGATATGGAGCGGACACGAAATGGAGGATCGAATATTTGACCTTCAAGTGTGACCTTGACCTTGAGCCGGCGTGACTGACTCATGCCTTCTGCACATCGTCTCAAAGACCTAAACATTTGAGCTAAGTATCATAAAAATCCGTCATAGGGTATAGGAGATATGGAGCGGACAAGAAAATGTTACAGACAGACGGAAGTATATAACTGAAATTGTCCCTTAAGTATATAACTGAAATTTTCCCTTAAGTATATAACTGAAATTTTCCCTTAAGTATATAACTGAAATTTTCCGTTAAGTATATAACTGAAATTTTTCCCTTAAGTACAGCTAAGTTAAAACTTTCCTTAGGCGCTTTGTGAATAAAAGCCTTGTCTGTATAACAATGCTTCGAGGAGATGGTCTTTACCTGTTAAGCCTGTGCAGCCATCAGGGTCGTGCTGAAGTACTCTGGTGGGAGAATATGCTCCACGATCGCCACGAGGCACCAGAACGCGTCTTCCTCGTTCAGAAACAACTGCGCTATAGCAGCGAGGCGATTTAAACCCTGAAGCAAGCTGTGAGAATAGACTTCATGCAATTTTTATATTGTTACATTTAGAAACCCTGAAATGGATGAAACGTTATCCCTGAAATGGATAAAGTTTTAAATCCACTGCAAATGATGTATGAATATTTTACATTTTTAATCTTCATTCATTGACTCAAATGTTGAAAGCTAGCAGTTATGGGTACATTTTCAGACAAGGCATTAAAAGCAATAACTTAAATTCCTTTTGCATATTTCAGGTTAAAAAAGTGACGACATTTGCAATAAACAATATATCCAGCTCAAATAACACAGGGACTAACTGTATCAACCAGTAATGTACAAGTCAGTCGACTATCAAACATCACATTATTGTAAAATATAATTGTACGCCAAAAATGTTTGTGAAAAATGAAACGAGAAAAAAGGTGTAAAACGAAAAGTTTTTAAACTTGACATGTGTTAATAGATCATTAAGAATAACCCTATAATGGCTTAACAATACACAAGAAAGTTTACGTTTTCTTGCCAATGGCTATAACATGTCACAAATATTCTAACAAAATGAAAATTACTCATTTAAAAACCACCACATTTCATTTCTATGTTACCATGTACTTGTATAACCTGTCACATACAAACAAGCTTTGTAAGATACTAGTATCTTATACAAGATGCTGTGTTCGATAAACACATATGCCCCCGGTTGGTGCCGGGCAGTCTATTTGAATTATTCTAAGTCCAAATTAGTTAAAGATCAATGTCAAAGTGAGGTTGGGTGATATGGGTGGATTAGGAATGGTCATAAGCAACAACTGTGTAAGTATCCAAGTGTTGTAGTAAGTGGTGTTGGTGATAGACAAAATGGTAAATTCTAGTTAACCTTGTAAGAATGAACAGAACATATATGCCTCCCGCATCAAGATATATCAAGATGCATCAAGATGCCGGCGGCATGAAAAGAAATAAACCAACTAAATCCTCTCAAAACTCAACAGAACTAGAGCTTTGTCACAGGAGTGACAACGGGCCCCGAATAATAGCATGTTTGAATGTGGAGGCCAGCCAGTTTTTTTAAAGTTATACGTTTCAAAAATATCTGTTGGATACTGTAGGAGGAGTCATGTTCTCAAGGAATTTTCCCTAAGTATTGCATAGAGAACAATAATCAATGGGCCATAACTTCATAATCGAGGAGTAAAATTTCAAAAGCCCATCTTTACACACAACAGCACATTACCTTCAAAAATGAAGACAAGTTTCAAGAAAATACGTAGGAAACTGTACGTGGAGTTGCATTCACAAGGAATGTTCCTTTTATATATTCCATAATGGAGAAATAACCAAAGGGCGAATGGAGGAGAACAATTTAAATCCCCAGCTTCATGCTCAACTACACATTATCCTAAACAATAAAGACAAGTTTCAAGAAAATCCATTGGAAACTGTAAGAGGAGTTGCATTCACAAGGAATTTCTCTATATATTCCATTCCAAAAATGAAGTATGAAAAACTTAACAAAGGGCAATAACTCCAGAATTACGAAGAGCAGAGTAACGGTTCTTGTGGGCAGCACTTCCCCTTAATGAGATCTATCCACCTATGAAGTTTGAGTTAATATCTCTAATAGTTTAAGATGTGACATATGCCCCCAAAGCATATGCTAGTCAGAGGAAGGCAATGCCAAAGAGTATAATATATGCTCTGGACAAATACCTTGACTACTTAGTGTGGTGTTGACCTCGAAACAAAAGGCCTGGTTCTTGCATGTATTTTAAGTTATTATAAAATCCCTCCATGCCAGAAAACACTAGTTCATGTCAGCAATTCCATCTATGTCAAATATTACCTAAAGCTTCGTGGTATATATATTAGTACATGCATGTTTACATTGATAACCAATAAGTGTAGAATATCTGAGAAACACAATAACGAATACAATATATACATAACTTCTGAATGTGGGAGACAAATTTACATCCCCATTTTTACGCACAACCACACATTACCCTTAACAATGAAGACAAGTTTCAAAAAGTCTGTTAGAAATTGTAGGAGGAGTTTCATTCACAAGGAATTTTCCCTCTATATTCATAACAATAGGTCAATCTGTTATTCAGTAATTGAGAAGAAACCGTTTTTCTGTTTTTAGTAACGGTGACCTTGACCTTGATCCCACTTACCCAATATGCAATCCCAAGCGATGTCTTGTTAAAAGGTATGTATGAAGTTGAATTACAATAGCTCAATTCGTTCTCGGGTAATTTAGTGGAAACCGTTTTTTTTTGTAACGGTGACATTGACAGTGACCCCATCCAACCCCTATGTAATCCCAAGCCAGGTCTCGATATACGGTATCTATGGATGAAGTTTCATTAAAATATTTCAATTCGTGCTCAAGTTAGAGAGCTGAAACCAAGTGTTGACTCCGTCTGAAAATGAAAAATTAACAAAGGGCAATAACTCCAGAATTATGAAGTGCAGAGTAATGGTTCTTGTGCACTGCACTTCTCCTCAATGAGATATATCCACCTATTAAGTTTCAAGTTAATACCTCTTACAGTCTAAGAGTTATGCTCCAGGCTAAAAAGAAAAATGAAAAATTAAGAAAGGGCAATAACTCCAGAACCATGAAGTGCAGAGTAATGGTTCTTGTGCACTGCACTTCTCCTTAATGCGATCTATCCACCCATGAATCTTTTAATTAATAGCGGAAACGGTTTTGAAGTTATGAAAGAAAAACATGAATAATTTGGACGGACGGACGGACGGACGGACAGGGCGATTACTATAGGGCACCCACAAAAAATGTGCGGGGCCCTTATAAAGTAATTTCAATTTTACTTTTTTATATTGATTTACTTTTCATTTCAATGGTAGTAATTAAATCTGAGTACTGTCTCTGTGCATGCAAGAAATTAGTAATCAAACCAACTTCACACATGATCTATGTTAAAACACAGTCATCCATTGCCGCACATATGCTCCAAAACTGAGACCAAAATTACTGCTTATTAATAATGTTTGTCAATTTGTCATTACAATTCAAATATGATACCGGCTAATTTTTGTATTGACAAAGCACAAATTATCATTGTTAAACTATCCAATAAACAACGCAAAAACAAGTCGCGATTCTGAGCGGCGGATAGTAAAATATAGCTCTCCTTAAAATTGCAAAAGTATTAGTCAAATCATGTCAGAATTTAAATAATTTTCCCAAAACGTTGTTTACCATTGCTGTTCATTGGTCGAGTTTGTTCACCCTGATACTGGAGTTGATGACAAAGGTATATTCAAGTTTCAAGTGAAAAGCTTTTGTAGAATTGAAGTTACAAAACTTTTGAATATAAACTTGGAACAGAAAATCATAGTGAAAAGGGGCATAACTCTGTCAAATACAAGTATAAATTTTTAAAGAACAATTATATATCTCTTAGAAGTAACGTGTGACCAATCTATATAATCGGTATATGAAAGGACTTAATTTGGTTTACACTGGTAATTATTTTATATAATTATTGACAGTGTTGTCTTTAATTACCTGTAATGGGTATCTGATCATTAGCAACACGCGTCACCTTTTGCAAGCTGTTATGTGAGAGTATATATTGAATGTATATATATTAAAGAAAATCATACATCGTTCTTAATAGCTGTTATACCCAAACAAATATAGATACATCATATTTCTTGTTAAATGTTGTTGCTTTTCTTTCGATATAATATTTTTAACAAAACAGTTTATAATAGTAAAACATTGTTGTTCTATGTTAATATAATACTCGATATTAGCTGAACAAGTTATCGTATAGTCTTCTTTTGTCTTAGTGGCTCAGAGTCATGGCCATTATTAATCCGCGACCCTACCCGTTTCAAAGCCAATTAGCGCCTCGTGACCTCTTATCTAATGTTTGTACTGCCCCAACGGGGACCCTTTATGATGCCATTTTATGATACTAATTAGTGATAAACTGATAAAAATCTGTTGTATGGACTGTCAGCTTACGTCTATTATGTAAAAGTTAATAAATTATTTATAATACTACTCCAGGTAAAAATATTAAAGACATAGCAAAATTAAACTAAACATACAACAACATCATGAAATCAGTGATAGTTTTCTTATTAATTCATATCGTCCGCAGTTTCCTTCCTTGTTCATATGGTCCGCAGTTTTCTTCTTTGTCCATTGATCCGCGGTTTTTCAATATTCGCGGACTAGGTAAACGTATAGAGAAATAATAGTGTAATTCATATGTCCTCAGTTTCCTTCTTTGTTCATGTGGTCCGCAGTATCCTTTTTTGTTCATATGGTCCGCAATTTCTCGATATTAGCGGACTAGTTAAACGTATAGCGAAATAATAGTTTCAATTATATTGTCCGCAGTTTCCTTACTTGTTTATATGGTCCGTATATCCGATATTTATATTTTATATTTTCTTTGTAGCAGACCATTGCGCTCCTCGTCGGCGCTAACGGCAAAGGACGAATATTAGCTGCTCGCATCACGTGTCTATCATGTTCTATGTGATAACTTGTTCATTTTTATATTTATATATAATATAACTGTTTATCTTACTATGCATCGTATACATATATCGATTGCTATCATTAGTAGGTTGTTTCACATGAATATATTGTTAATAAATAAAACAAATTTAAATGGTTTCTCATTGGTTTTCGTAATTACCGAAAACTAGTCCAATAGCTAGGTTGCCACTTACTTTAAAATCAAATATACTTTATATATTCAAGAAATAAAAGCCACACACTAATTGAACACTAATACTTTAAGTTAAAACGCTATCAAAACCACGCTGTGTTCAGTAACATCCCATATGGTCCGCATTTTTCCTTCTTTGTTCATTTCGTCCGCAGTTTGCGATAATCCTTCTTTGCCTATGTCGTCCGCAGTTTCCTATATAAACTATATCGTCCGCAGATTGGTCCACGTTTTAGTGCGACCCTCGCAATGGTTGATTTAACATGGCTTAGATAGCAGTAAATCAATGTGTTTCCCTCTGTTTTACGTTCGAAATATTGCCTTTTACTAGAGTTCCATTTTTTCTTCTGCTACGAAAAGCATTTAGCAATGTCTGACATGCCGTCTGTGGTTATTTCTAATATCCTCTGTGTGTTTGGAACATTTTTGTGCATTTCTTTGGAGGCTAACTTGAAAGATGAGCTTTTGGGGCGTGTTTACTGCGGCATGGGATTTTTGTCGAAATATGACTGCCGAAACCCTAGTTTCTACCGGTGTCTGCATTCAGGTGAGACGCATTTTCTTAGAAGTAACATGCCATATCTTTTTCTGCAATTTTCGGAAGAGGAATGATTCATCTTTTAACAGACACCAAGCTTGCACAATCTGAAATCTGAAAGTTCGCCTTTTATAATAGACCTTATGGGAATTGGATTTACTGGCATCTAACCTTAAATTTTTACACAAAACGAAAGTGAAAGTAGCTTATTATAATAGACACGCTAAACAGCGTCAAACACGAACTACTGTTATTTTATTTAACAATAATATATTCTACTATCAGTATTAGCTGAATATTAGAATGATAAATGGTTTTAATAAAGTAATTTCATGAACAAACTTTCATACTCGGGATTACTTCATGCGTAAGCATATTTCGCCGTTTGGGGCGAAATAATGCGGTTAAGTACAGAGGTTTGGCGTGAGACGTCATCTTCTGTGTATAGAATGCTCATGAGGCCTAAATTAAAAAATCTTTTGTTTGCCCTTTACCGACCCGAAATTTTAGAGGTGGTCGGTAGGTAGGAAAAATATTTTATTTTATTCCGAGAATTTAATCTTTGTTATACATGGATGTTGTCATTTTAATAACAATACATTATAACTGTATCTTTGTTTGAATTTCACAATTACTTTCTTCATCTTGATTGACAAAAGATTATACATGGTAAAACTGGCTTTAATAAGGGACATAACATAAAACAGAATACGCAATGCTTTAAAAAAAACAATTTGTGAAGTACATGTATTATTATCAATGGCTGAAATGACTAGACAGTCCCAATCATATTAATACAGTACAAATACATACTGTTTGACTACAAAAATGTCAATTTGATAAAAATGTAACAAATACGAAAGGCACAAATGTTGTTAATTCGAATGTTTCTGTCCTCTCAAATATAAACTGTGTTTGTAAATGACAATTTAACAAAGAACAGTTACTAGTACTGATAGAAGAATCATTCCTTAACAAAGCCAGTATTGACTTACACTTTTTTGTTAATATCAGGGTGAAGCCTTTCTGCACTGCCACTTATTGATTTACTAACTGAAATCGAAACTTTGTCGGTAATTTTCTTGTTCTCGTCTATCACGCACAATACAATACAGATAATACAATACATAATCCCACGTTTTACTTGTTTCAACTTTATGAATTTTGTATTTATTTATTGATTTTAACAAACACGCTGAAAGTTAGAAGCAGGTAAATCAAATCTCCATAGGGTCCCATTGTAAAACAGCAAAATCTCCTGGCATCGTTAGCCACTTTTATTTGATTCAGATATTGCGAGTCTGATCTCGTTGGAAAGTTGTTTCTCTCTGCTTTCAAAATAAAAAAAAATTAATAAAATGATATCTTACTTCTAAGAAAATTCATCTCACGTGATTGTAGTTACCCGTAAGAAACACTCGCGATGTCTCTTTCTTTTGACAGAAGAAAAAACGAACAGACATGACAGGGTCGTCATGGAATTGGGCGGTCCTGACCGAACACCTAGCAAACAACCACTTGCACGAAAGCATGGACTTCTTCAACTTCTCGAACACACAAGAAGGTAGATTTAAATATAAATGTGAGGTCAATAAACACCTCTTTTAGTTTTATTGAAAATTTAATGAAAACCGAATCATTTAAAATGTGTGCACTGTCGGAAATTTGGCATACTGGTAAACCCATCAAACTACAAATACAGATGTGAATGATATGTATTGGAAACAATAAGGAATGGTGCTGAAGAAATACTAAAGAAAACGATGATTTGCATACACAGTAAAGGGTACTGGACACGTGAACTTACAGCCTTAAGAAGTAAATTTAACAAGTGTAAGAGGAAGTTTGAGAAAAGATAAAATTCCAGTCATTAGTTGAAACTAACTCAATGTAGAGAGCAATTTGTCAAAGCAGTTGAAAAATCCAAACATATGTATTTAGAAAATCTTTCAAAAGAATTAGATCCTAGACAACCTAACAAGTATTGGTCTCTTGTAAACAAAACCAGAAACAATTATGCAAAACCTGTGATTCAACCAATAATAAGGACTGATCACTCAATAGCAGTAACAGATGAAGACATTTTTAGAGAGATGAAAATTATATATGGACAAGAAAATATATCAGTCAAAGACCATTTTCCGAATCGGTATGAAAAAGTGGAGCAAGAAATGAAACAAACTGAGGAATCTGAAAGGCAAACTGTAAAAGAAACACCAACTGAAATTGAAGAAAGCGATATAACACTTAAAGAAGTAGAAGATTCGATTAAGGATATGAATGTGCAAAGTGCTCCTAGTTTAGATGAAAAAATTTTGGGAACAATGATAACAAAGGGAGGTAAATAACTATACACTTTACTTCAATTTTTATTTCAAAGATGTTGGGAAGTAGGTAAACTTCCGGATGGTTTTAAACTGGACCCAAAAGTAATGCTTCCTAAACCAAACAAGGAAAACTATAATGAATCCAAATCATATAGACCAATTACATTGGGTAGTGTATTAGGAAAGCTGATGGAAAAAATTATCAACTCGAGGTTGATCTGGAAGCTAGAGGCTGAAAATACGTTATCAAAAACACACAATGCATATAGAAAAAATAAGTCCTGCACACAAGCAGTTCTCAGAATGGTGAATAATGTACAGGAAAACATGGAACGAAGTGAGAAAACTGCCTTAGCTACCATGGACTATGAGTCATGTTTTGAACGAGTATGGAGGGCTGGTCTATTGAAAAAGGCATATGACAACAACATAAAAGGAAGAGTATGGGTTTATTTGAATGAGTTTGTGACTGACAGGAAATTTTACATAAAGATTAATGACTACATATCACCAGTTATGACATCTAAAATAGGCATTCCGCAAGGCTCAGTACTCAGTCCTACTCTCTGCAATCTATATACAAGTGACAGCATGTCTGATGTTCAGAGCCTACATATAGAATTTGCAGATGATGCATGTATCTGGACTAGTAATACAAATATTAACGAAGCAATGAATACAGATCTTCAGATTGTACACCAATGGTGCAAAAAGTGGAACATGTCCATAGCCCCAGAAAAAACCTACTGCGTTATTTGTAGGTAAAGAAACACAAGCCACAGAGAAACTATGTTTCAATTCAAACGAACTGAAAATAGTACAACACAAAAAAATCTTAGGATTTATGATAGACAATTCCCATAATTTTGAACAGCATATAAAAGAAAAAACTGCAAAAGGATTCAGCGCACTACACAGCTTAGATAAATTTATAGATAATAATCATGGCTGTAATCAAACAACTTACATGAAACTGTATAAAGCTTTAGTACTCCCTATAATGGATTACGGTGCCTCAGTATTAGTCACAGCAACAGACAAAGCAACTAAAGAATTCAACTCCATTCAAAGAAGTGCAATGCTGAAAGCAAATGGCTGTTTAGCCAGCATAGGTACAGAAACTTTAGAAACATTAACAAATACAATTCCTTTAAATATCCATTTTAAATTAAGACAGGCAGAAGAGGCAGTCAGAATTGCATCAAAAAGAGAAGAAGACCGTTTGAGAGAAGATTTTAATAGATGGCTTGCAAATCCAATACAAAACAGAGGCAAACCTAACTCTTATGCCTTGCTTATGAGCAGATTCATTGAGCACAAGGTGAATGTAAAGTATGAAAGTTTTGAAAAAAGATTTTGAATACACGAAAGAGTATCTGGGACTATCAACAACCATTGAAAAGGTTTACTCGAAGGACTTTATACTCGATAAGGAGCAACAAATGGAAAACATTAATGAAATCTTGGAGAATTGCACAGACAGTGAAATTCTACTTTTCACTGATGGATCCACTCCAGGCAACCCAGGGCCAACTGGAGCAGAGGCAGTAATTTATATTGAAGGGTACATGTGTAGTCCTGTACTGCTTCGGAAAGGCGTATCGAAAATGTCCAATAACTACACTGGTGAGCTAGTGGGGATAGATCTAGGATTAACATATATTACTGAGCTGGATGATATGAAAACAAAAAAATACACATCTGTACTGATTTTCAGACAGCAATAATATCAGCTTTTCTAAGTGAAATACCAAAAAGAAATATATAAAAAATATTGAATATAAAGCAAAAACTAAAATAAGTTGAAAGAATTGGAAATAAAGTTGAAATACACTGGATACCAGGCCATAAAAACATACAAGGCAATGAATTAGCAGATCAACAGGCTAAACTGGCAGCAGCGGAGATAGTTAGTTCAAAAGCTGAAGATGATTATACTGACAGAAAAGATGCAAAAGAAGTACTAAATGTAATGAAAAGAAAATCATTACAGAAATGGGAGGTACAATACTTGCACTCAGAGAAAACAACAAAAATATAAGAAATCTGTTCAAGGCCAGGACTCAGAAATTGTATAGGGGAAAGAAATAGAAAAATCTTCAGTGTGATTAATTAAATGTTAAGTGGACATACCCGTTTGAAGGCTAACTGGTCGAAGATCACAAACAGCGAAGACAATGAATGTGATGTATGCAAGAAACCAGAGACTGTGGAACACTTTATATTCCACTGTTCAAAACACACACAAAAAAGATCACAACTACAATACAGAACTGAAGAAATACTACATAGAAACAATATAGACTGTGCAAATATATCATTGGGAGTATTAATTGGAGAAATACATAACTACGTATATGCAAAAGAGGAACTTGTCAATTCCTTCAGCAAATGTCTAGTAGAAACTCATAGACTGTAACTATTTATGAATCAAATATAAAGTATCAAGTGTATAAGTAGCGAGAGCAATTTAGCACAGAGACGGAAACGACGACATAAGTCATAAAAGCACATTGAGACCGTAGGCGACAACGACGCCAAAATTAGATTCAACAACAACGTAAACAACATTTTCTTGTTCATTAATAATAATTTTAAACACGACTTAAGCGAAACCGTTCTTAAGATCTAACGTAAGTAGCTATTGTGTGTCAAATCTGTTATAAGGTTTTCTGGATTACAATTGAAAATTTGAATCTTTATGATCTCGTACTGATTTCCAAATATAACTTGTTTCGGATATAACAAATTAAACAATGACGCTTCTCGTGTATGCAATGTCAGTGTGGAATTTTTCCAGATACATTTGTTTGTTTACATTACACATTACTTAAAAATGATACAGGATCACTGAGGGGATAGTCTTTTATAATGTATTTTCTGTTGTTCATGTGATGATGTGGTAGTCATTCTTGAGAGGGTAGCATAACAAGTTAGGCCCTGTGCCAATATTGAGCTACTTTTTATATGGGCAATATTGGCGGGGCCTAACCGGGTAAAGACCAATTCTGTGGTGGAAATTTCTTCCTATATGTCTTTAGAGTAGCGACAGGATTTTCGTCGCTACTTTCACGCGCTGAAATGGCATGGTTAGCATTAATATTTCTTAATAAAATTTATATACCTGCAAAAAGAATTCATTCCTCATAAATATGTGTACGATAGCACCTACACTTTGAATGCAACACCAATTTAAACTACTGCATTTTCGCTGTCCTCCACTGTGTATATTTTAATCGATATTCTGCTACTCTGAAACGATTGCGTCATTTCGATTGGTCATTCAATTCTATAATTCATCATTCGATTGGTTGAAGGAATTTGAAGGGTTAAACGAGGCCAGGTAAACATGGTATACTGTACATGAATGTAGATTTATTCGCAAGTTTAAATCGGAATTAAACGCATGTTCCAGGTAAATTTCGGCACATGTTAAGCAGTTTAGGTGTTGTTTAAGTAAAATACGTTGACGTATAACTTTATTGTCGCAAATAATAGAAATTAATGAAAACTTAAACTTTTAGGTTTCCACCACATAAATGGTCTTTTGGCGATGAGACGTTCCAGCGAATTTAGCCCTATATCAAAAGTAACACTAAATTCGCAGCACGTCTCATGAATTAGACTGTTGAAAGGGAAGCACTTCAGATCTGTCGATATAATGCTGGCCAAACTGGATGAATTGAATCTTTGCGCAGCTCTGGATTATTTATATTAAGCAAAATAATAGGTACAAGTTGATTACATGAAATATATAAAAGAAAGCATAAGTCATGGATATTGTATGTCTTTAGAAAATAAAAATATATTGAAATAATAAGGCAGCATTCCTCAGTCTTTGTTCAGTTTGTTTTATCTGAGTTCTTTGTTGTGGGTTCAAAATGGGTGAACTATATTCAAGTTTTGGTCTTACTACGGATTGATAGGCTCTGCTTTTTACAGTTGCTGGGCAGTGCTTCAAGTTCCTTTTTACAAAAAAAAACAAGAAACGTGAAGCTTTAGCCTTGATGTTTATTAATGTGGTGATTGTACTTCATATTGTCTGTAAGTTCTACTTTAGATTGGGATAGTGTTGGTACTTGGAGAGTTTGGTTCTTCATTTCATAAGCATAACTACTTTTATTTCTTTTGGTGGTGATGTTGTTCATGACTGCACATTTGTCGACATTGAATTCCATTTGCCAAGTTGAGCTCCATTTTACTTATACTAGTTTTTGTAGATCTGATTGGAGGATAGCATGGTCTTCTTGAGATTTTTCAACTTTTATAGGACACAGTCATCTGCAAAAAGTCTTATGTTAGATTATTCCCTCTGCAATGTCGTTTATATAAATTAAGAAAATTGTTGGCCTCAGTACTGTATCCATCAAGACAAATGTTTCAAACCTTAAAACCTATATTACTTCATACCTTTATACTGAATGGAAATGAGGCCGGATTATTTATTTACATTTGTATTTGAGGTCAGATTATTTACATTGATAGTGTGGCTAGATTACGGTAATGAGGCCGGTTTATTTATTTACATTTGTATTTGAGGTCAGATTATTTACATTGATAGTGTGGCTAGATTACGGTAATGTTTTACATTCATTTATGGCTAGATTATTTACATTATAATGTGTGCCGGATGATTTATTTACAAATTCACCCAGGCCATCCCCTACATGTGAAATGGTTGTCCCCTTAGGTATAGGTACAGCAAATTTGAAATTTTACTACTACTTTTAGCACAAATGTACAATGCTGCTTTAAAACATGATTTTACCAATCAAAAGTTATATTAAAATCATGCATCTTTACATTCCACTAGTTGAACTATATGGTATTATAAATTGAGAATTTTGATTTATGGACATTTTATTAGAAAGCTACAACTCAGCATACTTGTTTTAAAACTTGTAGATGATGCAGACACCATCGAAAGTCCTCTGCAAGATATTGGGCTGGCAGAGTTTATACCATCTTTCAGGGAAAATTTGGTTTAGTATTTTAAAAAGTACTGATGATAATTTTTTTATTGAAAATTGGTATATTTATGATATAAAGGCCAATGTGAGGATCATGTCTGACCTCTATTATTCACCAAAGGTCAGTTACTGTTGCTAAAAATAGAAAAACACTTCGATAACTCGAAAAGTACTCAATATATTCCAATGAAACTTTGTGTACACAAAAAGGACAATGTGAGATTTATGCACATTTTTTTATCAGTGGTCGAAGGTAGGGTCAATGTAACTAAGTAAAAATAGAAACAAAACACAGAACTAACAAAAAAAACGCATGAGAGTTTATCATGAAACTTTATGTACATAAGGTGTAATGAAGGTAATGCACATTCTTTAATTTTTATTAGTCCTCTACTGGTGTGTATTGCTTGCAATACTGACAAATCCTTGTTCCAAATGTCTTTTATGGTATGCTCATATATAATAAATGTAATTTTACAAATAAATAATTAAGTTTGTTCATTTTATAGAATGAGTTTCAGCATAAGAATGAATATAATAAATAAGCCGAAATAAAAGTTGTTCCGAGCTTTAACAACTAATTTGATGAACAAAGTTTCCACAATGAAGGAAAACATTGAGTTGGCTTAACCATTTAAAAGGTTTAACCATGTTTTAATATTCACTTCATGTTTTATTTGGCAGTTTAATCTGGGAACGTTGATGACAGAGGGGAAACTAATGAGGGTTTTGTGAAAAATGAGGCTTTTTTAGCTTGGGGGAAAACGGGGTGTCTAAAAAAATATGCGAGAAAGTACGCAGTTGCTCACAGAAGACGATGGTTAGGTGAACTGCCTGTCTGTATGTGACTGAAATACTTTTAAAACAAGCACTAAACAAAATACCCCCAACTAATTCTGTATTTTGTAGACTAGCAGAATTAAAGACGTTTGCAACAATTTTGTCCATTTTTTTTCCAACGACAGATTTTCTTAAAAATTTGCACAACCGTGTGTGAATGTGTCCTAAAACTAAAACAGTCTTAAAAAATTTGGGTCACCGGCCTTGTTCCGGAAATATTGGAGTTTAAATACGCTACCTGTCAAAGCCCTTTTTCAGTTTTTGTGACTAGCAATTTTCAATTATATAAAGCGTTCATTATTCAAGCAAGGACGGAGATTGAAAATGCAACTTTGTTTTAATCTTTCGTTTTGCAATATACAAGTGCAGTTTAATGATAAAACGCGCTTTATCTATAGTAACCATGTAAAACAATGACTTTTATTGGACACTGAACAGAGGGGTAACCACATGATTTTCAAAAGGGAATCAAAATGGCAACGTCCTTGCAAAAACAGGTATTGTATGCATTTTTATACCCTTTAATTATTTGGTTAAACATTTTAGTGCCGCCCACTTTCCAGCCACATTCTTATAAAGTGTTTAGCCTTTCTTTCGTGTCTGTCTTCACTCTAGATCTCAACATTACTCGGTGCACATTTTCTTAGCGGGGACTGTTTTCCATGTAATTTGTGATCATTACCGGGTTTCGCTTAGGAAATCGCTCTCTCAGGATGAAATGAGAGAAAATGTTATATTAAAAGTGTATTAGGAGTATTCTTTAGGTGTTTATATAAGGGTTTGGAATGGGGCAGATATCTCAACATTGTTTTTGAAGTTGTACGCAACAAATAGTGTTATGATCTAAATGGGTCCCACATCTGGTTTGATCAAAAAGTTGTCCCGGAAAACGTCAATTGAAGCTTACCTGGTAAAGTTTGAAACTTTAAACGTTCAAACCATTATTAGACATACACATGTATGTGTTTCCTGTAAACACTCTTTATTTAACCTTATTTCATGGGCATTAGATTGCATACATTAGCTTAATAGGAAATATAGAATAATAAAAAAGACCACCTTCTCAAATATATCTATATCAGTGGATGTTTTGACATTAATACAATTCTTAGTAGGTTTGGCAACATTCAAATGTCTTCCTAAGTTGGAATTGTATCTTGCTCGGTGCTGAAAGATTTCATTCAAGTTTAAACTCATAAAATTATAATCATTGAATAGTGCATTTTGATATGTGTTTGTTATATTAAATAATGTTTATGCTATTTTCATTTTCACACAGACACGGAAACAACCGCCATTGCCACTAGACAATGATCGGTATGTGGCCAAGAATTTAGGTTAAGAAGTGGCTACAGCCGCCATGTCAGACGGCACAAAGCATTCGCAACATACAGGTGTTGTGGTAAATGTTTTTCGAAAGTTACAAGGTTATAGTGCACAGGTTTCAAACAATACTTTGCAAGACAAACTTGAGTGTATGGTGCATTAACAGGCATTTCTTAATCTTAATTTCTATTAATTCGCATATAAAATCATGTTGAAGTTTTTTTTAGGAATCATTATATAGGAATAATTGATGCCCATCTAGTTGTTATTAAGCTGAACAATAGTCAACATTTATAATCACTATCATTTTTTAAAATTCGTAGTTACATATACAGTTGAAAGTTTCACAACTCATTTAGTAATATATCAGCATGTTGTGTTATATTCTCTGATAAGATAGTAATGCTCGTTTATTACATGTAGACATTAAAGCAGATTTTATTACAAATTTTATCTATATTCTAAGCAATAAACCATTGTTTGGAATAAATAAAAGCACGACTTTGCAGACATTTGATATACGTATATGAGTATTAGCCTTTTGCTCTTACAATTATTCTATTATAAAAATGTCAACGTGGTAGACATATGCGGTTGATATATTAATACATTATTTACGTATAGTAAAGATAGATACGCTTGACTTTTTACGTGTACACAGAGCGTGAAATACTTGAACTCTCAGCATAATCTTGTTATCTGGATAGCATAGAATATATAAGTAATATCCATTCAAAAAATCTGTTTGTCTGCCTTTGAAGGTTCATTATTGTGTTCAAATTGATAATGAAGCAATCATTTCAATCACAATTCATTTGTGTCTTATTGCAACTGATTATTGCAGTTCTTTCAGATTTCTTACAACGCTACAAGTGATTGTATGCTCCATGTTTGATCTCGCATGTTTATATTTTAACTCTGTAATATTAATTTTGATCTCATATACATTGAGTAGTGTGTTTAAAGCTTCGATCTAAAATTCTATTGTGCAATTGAACATCAATGACGCTCAATTATTGTTCAGATCTCTCTTGCCTTGTTATTGATATATCATATGTTATGAAGTGTCATAAGAAATAAAATACCGGTAATACAATTTCCAGTGAATTTATTTCTTTACACGTATCTAACACGCACTTATTGAAATTACACTTATTGTGTACTATAATCTATATTTTGAGACACGCCTCATATCTGCAATGACTTAACCGAGCAGTGCACAGCAGAATTGAAACAACGTTGAATTGATCAGTTGCCAAATCATAGAACTGTTTCTGTTTGTCGTAGGCTGCTTGTCCAATGATTTGAAGTCAATTGATTGGATTACGCAACCATGTGCGATTATTTAACACTGAAATATAAACCGTCAATTGGTCAAGTCAGTCCTTGATTGACAAGTCACAACTGGTCCATAAGGAGTACGGGTAATTTCATAAACGTTGCAAAATAGCGAAAAAACTTTGAAAAACATTCATTCCTTTTCAACATGGATATAGTTTTATTAGTAGCTGACCTTGAAAATACATACTTATAATAAATACATTAAAACAACCAAACATAATGCCACACGTAATGTTTATTAAGCATATGGCATGAGAGTACAACTATTAAAAATTGACAATAGTAATGCTTTAATACAACATAGCTTAAACAAAATATGCAACCATACCTTTTACAATCAGCTAAATTTGTGTTTACTTCAAATACATATAGAGAGAGGATATTTTTATTAATACCCTAAGTGTAAAATATGAGTGATAAATAATGTTTTCACTTAGAAAAAGTAAAATAAAAGCTGACTAATATACATGGTAAAATTTGTAACTTATTCATATTAATAGATAAATTTAAATCACTCTTTACAATGCATTGCGAGTACTTTTAATCTTAAATTAGTTGTATTACTTTTTTGAGACATTTGATTTACCACCACATTGTAAATATTTAGTCTCACAACTTTTATTTAAACCCGGCATCTTATATTTGTGCAGTATCTTGAATAAGAGATAAGTCAGTGGCTATGTAGCTTTGCAGTAGACAACGCTTGTCAGGTCTTTCCCAATGCTGCCCCAGGCTGATTGAAGCACACCAGAATCTGAATAAGATGAAACAAATTTTGTCTTATGTTTTTTCTTGAACATCTGTTTACACATTAAGTTGATTCTGTCTAAATACTATTAGAGAATACAAATTCATATCATCGAAAAATTTATATGTGTGGTCACTGCAATATAAAATACAAAGTGATTGCATTGAATTCACATTTTTAAAGCAATTAAAATTTTATCATAAAATTATAAACATAAATATTAACACATGCATTTTCCCTTCTGAAATAATTTGGCTTTTCATATTTAAAACGTTTTTATCTGTACGTGTTTGTTTAATGTGATATTATTTTCAAACACAAACACATGTAAATGTATTTAAGAAATAGAGAAAATATACTTTAAAGCATTGACACTTTTGTTTATTTGTTCCTAAAAAGCGCCATAAAGGACGGACGATAATGGAACCTACATGGAAGCAAATCAAGTCATTGCATACCACAGGACTGTGTATAGTAGTAATGCTTGTCATCTGGTGATGCAATGTAGCACTAGAAAATTAAAAACAAATTTTCAATTCTAAATTCTAAAAATATGTATTTGCCGTATTATGACAAGAAATGACACTTTCATGTTACAAAAGAGCACTTGCTTCTTATTTGATTTAGATTCCACAGTGCTCGTCCTAGTTATTAGATACCTTGCCCAGAGCATGATTTCAAGTTTCAATTTAGATCAGAAAAGCTTTAAATGAGTTTCTCTGTTTTCTGACATAAAACGGGACCCAATTGTGATCATATCAGATGTGGGACCCGTTTAGATCATAAAACATTTTTGGTGCTTACAACTTGAAAAAGAGATTGTGACATGTCTAACCCTAGCAAAACACATTTATAAACAATTCAAAGAATATTCCGAACACATTTTTGTTTTTGCAAGTTATCTAATTTCATGCGGAGAAAGGGATTTCCTACGTGAAACCCGGTAACGATCACAAATTACATGGAAAACAGTTCCTGCTTAGAAAATGTGCACTGAGTAGTCAAGATCTAGGGTGAGGACATACACGAAGCAAACGTTAAATATGTTCTAACTGATATGGCTAGAAAGTGGACGGCATTAAAATATTAAAGCACACTATTAAAGAGTATAAAAAGGCAAAAAATACCTGTTTCTGCAAGTACGTCGCCATTTTAATTCCCTTTTGATCATCACGTGATTAACCCCTCTGCTGAATGAGGTTAATTGTGCATTTAATATGCCTTCGAAAACATCAATTAATAATAAAATATTAGAATATCTTTGGTTCCAAACGACAGATTTTGTTAAAAATTCCATATACATGTGTCATAAAACAGTGTTAAAAAATAGGGGTCACCGGCCTTTGTCCGGAAATATTGGGTTTTGCATACAGTACCTGTCGAAGCAACTTTGTCAGTGTTTTTATAAATCTTTTAAGTATATGTAGGGAAGCTTTTTTCAACAAGGTTATGGTTCTTTCAACTGATATGTTTTCACATGTCTTATTTGGCAATATACAAGTGTATTTTGATAATAAAAACGCTTTACCTATACTAACTGTTAAAATAATGAAATAATCTGGACATTTAAGTGGGTCGAATGGGTGCTAATAATACCTTTTGAAACGTCATTTATTATGCATCAATATATTTTGTTCCAAACGACAGATTTTCTTACATTTTCACACGTAGCCTTTTTCATGTTTCGTGTTTACGTAAACAATGCATCAGCCAAAATAGAATGAAGAATTTAATGGATCTTTTTTTAAACTAATTTGTTTGGCAATACATTATATACGTGTGGTTTAGATCATTATAATGCTTTATGAACTTTCAACTATTTACTGGAACTTAATGACTTACAAAGATTTATATTTATTGATTGCAATTAGTATATTGTAACCTATAAACAATATAGAAATGATGAAGCAAAAGGAGAAATTAACCCAATTACTTTCTTTTTGTTGCGAACGTCTTTAAAATAACATTGGAATTGATTGTAAATAACCAGACTTACCAACGTTTGAAAACTGTTAGTTAACCTGTTCACATGCAAACACTTTTAATTGCCATTGAGTATTGTTATTTTTGTTCCGAAGGTTCTGGTTATTTGCATATTTAATTACTGTAGTTATAAATGTTTTTAGGTGAAAACTTCCAATAGCATGTTTTATGAAACCAGAAGATGTAGGACTTTGATATTTATCGTCTACTAAGATGTTTAATTATGGCCATGGCATGACTGGTGTTAAAATTGGCTCAACTCTAGGGGGTCACCTATTTTTAGCTCACCTGACCACAGTGCTCATGGTGAGCTTTTGGGATACCAGGGTACACTAATTTAAAATTTAAAACATCTTCTTGTCTGAAACCGCAAGGGTTAGAACTTAGATATCTGGTATGTAGCATGGTCTTAGGGTCGTCTGCAAATATTGTTCAAATTATGCCCCAGGGGTCAAAATTGGATCCGCTTCGGGGGTCAAATGTTTGTATAGGGAAAAGCGTTTTAAATCTTCTTGTCTGAAACTGCAAGGGTCAGCACTCAAATATTTAGTATGTAGCATTGTCATGGTATCCTGTACAGAGATTGTCTTTTGGTATCAGTATTTGTTCACCTTTGGGGGAAAGGTGCCGGGGCCCTTCAGATGGGGAATTTGACGGCAAAAGGGGATTTTGTTTAGAAAAGCATTATTGCATATTTATATTCTACTTGTTTATAAAACAAATTAATGAATTGTTTGGCAACAACTCATAACTTAGATTATGCACTAAATTGGTGTGATGAAAAATTGGTGGGATTGTTTATGAAAATTTATCTATCAGTATCTTCAATTTTTGTCCGATTTTGGTCAATTTTTTGTTTAAATAAAGCTTTCTTCCATAGAGAAATTTTAAGAGAAATATAGAGGAAAATATATACTTTTTAAGCAGGGGAATTCGGTCACATACTGGCCCTAAAAAACACTGGATATGTGTAGCATTGGCTTGGGGTTCTCTAATCAATCTATGAACCATGGTTTTATTGTCCTCTTGTTTGATTTTCAGATAACCTTAGATCAAGTCCACGACTTAACATCTACTGACTTAGAGAAACTGGGGGTTGTTGCGATAGGTCATCGGATCAAAATAAAAAGTGCTGTCGCAGCATACATGAAAGGTATGTATTTTCTGAAAGGTGAAAGTATGAAAGGATCCTGTTTGGTTTGATAGCTAGTTATCCTTAAACCTTCAATGCACTGAGGCTAAAAATATATTTGTCTACATTTCTGCAGAGCACCTTCATTTATTGATGTCTTAGATATTTGGTATATTGTTACATTGCATGTACTGCAACATTTATAAGGGGTTTGCGGTCACTGGGTTCAAGGTCACTGAGAATACCTGGGGTGGTATTCAGAACCTTTCTAAGACCTTTTTTTTAGCTCACCTGCGCACGAAATTCTAATAATGTTTCAGAATACCACTCCTGGGTTTATGGCATTGCCATTTCTTGTTTGGAATGTCATGTTTTCCCATGTATGATAGTTATAAAGGAAAACCAAAATATCCTTTGATTTCTTTTACGCTCGATATCACAGACAATGATATTTTGACTCGTGGCTGTGGCATCTGGCCAGCAAATTTTCAAGACTGAAGAGAGTGCCATATGATATTACCCTGAGGCATCTGAAAATTAACTACAAATATGGTCGTTGCGACTGCAAAACCATTTTTGCCATCAAAATGTCATAACTCACTAAAAATATTGGTGACTTCATTTCTAGAGCTCCTCTCTGAGGGAGACATTGTTTTGGCCCTTGCCATCTGTCTATCTCACTCTGTTTCTGCTCAGTACCACTTTACCACAGTCTCCAAACTTCACAGATTGAGTAGATGACCCCTATTGTTTTTGGGATCAGTAGGTCAAATAAATTGCCCAATCTTGATGAATGATATATAGAATGATTCGAAACTGGGTCGTGTGGGAACAAAAACTAGGTCACTAGGCCAAATTGAAAAAAAAAACTTGTTTACACTATAGAGACCACATTTATAACCCAAGCTTCATGAAACTTGTTCAGATCATTTGTCCCAATGATATCAAAGATGGGTCCAAAACAGGGTCATGTGGGGTCACAAACTAGGTCATCAGGCCGTTATTGAAGAAAAAGCAATTACATCAGCTATATCATTCATGCACAATCGATGCTTATCGACTTTTCCCTTAAGTTCCTTTGCACCTCAGGTGAGAGACCTAGGGCCTTTACCGTCCTCTTGTTCATTGTTTTCGGTGCCTTTATGCTGTAAAAGATTATTAAAGTATAAAAAGAACAAGTATTTAACATGGTTTTGAAGAAATGCTCTAACTGATTTGTACATTATTTTGTCTGTAAATAAGTAATCAATCTGGCTCAAAATTTGTTAATTTTGTTTGCGATTTTAGTTTCAAATTCTAACCTATATTGTCGGTTTATACGCATGCTTATAGTCAGGATGACAGTTGGAACATATAAGTGTATTGTAAATACAAACCTATATATTATTGTTTTGAAAATATTATAAAATGACATTTTAATTCTTAAGTTTAAAGAAAAAGACAATTTGTAGAACATTTCTTTTTTGCTCTCCTGAAATTAAAAAAAAAACTTGAATCATGACATTTTGCAGTTGCAATGATGATATGTTCTTTTTATAAAACATAGATTTATTGATTTTGAATCAGTGAAATATAGAAAACCTTACTGTAGTTGTTTCACAATATATTCTTTAGTTGTATATTAAACCGTTTGTTTTAAAGTGTTAGAGTAAAGCACCAAAATTTATCGGAGTCGTCATGGTTCATAACATCTTGAAAATGTTCTTTCATTTCAGGAAGCCAAGTAAGTTCTCCAGCTGTTGCTAAATTCATGGAGCTGCAACAAAAAAGAAAACGAAAAAAAGAAAACAACAATAAAAAAAACCCACAAGTAATCGGAAGAGTACAAGGAGAGTAAGGGTTGGTTGGAAACACAGAGTGAGCGGCACTCTGGACAGATACAAAGTAAACACAGAGTGAGCGGCATTCTGGACAGATACAAATTAAACACAGAGTGAGCGGCACGCCGGACAGATACAAAGTAAACACAGAGTTAGCGACACTCTGGACGGATACAAAGTAATTTTAAATATTTTTAAGTGTCCCAATACTTACGGTTATTACGGTACGTTTAGACAAAATTATGTATGCATGTAAATATGACAACATTCGGATAGTCTAGATTTATATATCTTTTTTATGACAGAGAAATATTTTTTTTTCAATATTATAACACAGAAAAGGATTTGGATAAGTGAATTTATGTATAATCATTTCTGTCCGCACTGTCGTCACGTTAAAGATTGTATCAATACTTTCATGAAAGGCTACGGAAAGCAACGGAAGACAAAGAACAAGGTCAGACTCTAGATCTTCGGAACACCTCCGAAAGAAGACACCGGATGCCGAATATCTGAGAAAAACGGCCAACTTGAGACCAACAGGACTGACCTTACTGAACTTGGCGTCTTGTCCCTACATGCAAGAAGTCAGTCACTCGAGAAATTCATCAAACATTTTTGGAGACAGCCTGTTTCATTGTTTAAACCTTGAACTGTTAAGGGTTCTGAGCTCCTCCATGAGGGTATTTTATTGGCCTCGCTCAGCTC
The DNA here is from genome assembly GCA_027627225.1 of Congeria kusceri. Taxonomy (NCBI): domain Eukaryota; kingdom Metazoa; phylum Mollusca; class Bivalvia; order Myida; family Dreissenidae; genus Congeria; species Congeria kusceri. The sequence continues at coordinate 41,795,439 of CM051032.1, read as the reverse complement.
GGACCCGGGGATGGAGCATGGGTCGGACTCATCACTGGTGCTTTTTTCTTCCCTTTGCACTTTAAGGCTATATCTATTTTGACGACCTTTGGCGCCACCTAAGCATTTCATGTCGCCAAGACGTCCCAAAAACATCTCAAACATCGCAAAATGAGAAAGTATTGTCGCTAAGTACCCGATCGTTAGATTGTAGTGACGCCATTAATCGCCAGATGTTCGCGCAAACTAGTGCAACCTTTGGCCATTTGGCGCGCGACAAAACATTCTCACTTTACGCCGTTTGGTGCTAGTAAGCGCCAAGCTCAAAAAACTATGGGCCAGAGCGTGCCAAATTCGTCAATCAGATTTTCACTGGCGCCAACTCCGGGCCATTTGTCGCGGCCCTCATGGACTAGATCTCGGCAATAAATGGGCATGAAAATAGTTCCAATAATAGGGGTCAAAATTATTATTTGTCACCATTTATATTTAAAAACCATTTATTCTTTATTTCTATGCTTGTGGTCCAACCAATCAACTTAAATGTGCGTCAAATATATTTTTTCCGTTTTGACAAGATTCTTGTCATCGAGCCCGGGCAGAGGTCTATTGTGAGAGCAACGAACGACAATTCTGCTAGGTGATTGCGAAAGCTATAAACGGAGAATAGATGTAATCCTCATCGTTACTCATGTGTTTTTGTAATAAACAGTATCCTACAAACCAAACATTCCTGACGTTGATTTTATATCAATGTTAGCGTAATGAGACAGACAGTAACACTGGGGGCTGACGCGTGTAAACAAAAAGTGTTTCTCAATGACAGCACGTGTATCTTCCTCAATGAAAGCTTACATTTACATTCCTTCAAGTGAAGACTGTTGACCAAGTGTTGGGTACACTTATATGACGTACTATGAGGGTCGTAAATGTCAGACCCTGTAGGATACTATGAACGACCCTGCATCGTACTGAACAGACATGTGTGATGCTGGAACAGACGTGTACGACCCTGTATCATACTGAACATACAATTATGATGTTTTATCATACAGGGTATAACATTTACGACCCTCATAGTACGTCATACAATTTGTGACTTTTGTAATTGTCATGGAGGTCAAATAGCAATTACACGATGGTAAATCTTAGTTTCTACAATACAAACGACTCTTGTTGTTATGCTGTATGGTTAAGTTCAGTAAGATATTGTCATAAAAGTACGCGCTTTTTGTCTTCTTGAATAATTTCATGTACAAACTACCTGTACAAAGACAGTATTACATGCACATAGTGTGTAACGATTTCATAAAATATATTAAAATAACTTAATTTATAAGACGAAATCTTAAATTCGCAAGTTTTAAAATAAAAACAATTTATTTATTAGATAGAATTGTCACAATACAAATAACTAACAGAAGTTTAATAAGAAATAACAATTAATTTCCATTATTCAGAGAGTGGCCGAATATACAGGGGTGGCTGAATAGACAGGAAAGATGGATACCACTAATTAGTTTGCTTCCTATAGCCTTTAGTAATAAAACCACAATCTTGGCTTATTTCAAGCAATCTTTCAGTATCGCTCCTGTATGACTATTAAAATCACTGAAAACTATAATTTCATCTCAAAATAGAAGCTTTTTTATTTCAGCTTTATAAATCTTAGGTCAAAACCCAAAATGATGTAATAATCCATGGTATGAAACTTAAATTCGCCACATACATTTATAATGGCTTAAAATTGTTTATTTGTGATTATATATAATAATTGTTATGGAACAGGCATCGATATGTTCGCAAAGTACAAACGATATCAATATGTACATAAATTTGGCCATGTTCCGTCATATTGAAGGGATTCATTTACAGACCATAACATATGTTCTTTGTGTAACCGTTTATTTTAACCTCATGCTGACAAACTTTCCCTTCAAAATAACTTTTTATAAGTGCGTTTTCTTCTCAACAAAAAGTGTCTACGTGCAACGAAAGGATGTTAGAATAGAATGGTCATCATGATCGAAATACATATTTTCAAGAATTAAACTCACATGAATAAAAATGTAACACATTTTCACAACACGTCAACAAAAGACGGCCATATTTATTGCACAGACATTGCGGTCTCACTTAAAATTTACATGTGCATCGTTTACGTTCACGCCCTTTTATCGGTATATAAAATAGTTTTTGACAAAAGCACGATGTCTAAACACTTTGAAATCATTGACCAATGATAGCATATAAATGAAAGGAAATTAAAATTGACAATGTAACTAAAGCGTTGACAATCTGAAACAAGAGATTCTAATAATACTGTATTAATAAGAGACGAACGGCAAAATGAAATGGTAATTCATTTGAATAATATATGACAGTAAAATACAACATGTGAAGCATTTAAACAGTGACAGATATCAGCGTATAGCTTACGGATCATACATAAAATATTACATTAATAAATGACAAAGGCTGATTTGAAATTGGTTACTGATCTAAATGATATGATATATGGTAGTAAAATACATATGGTATTTACAGGTCAAAAATAATATAAATGTACAATATCAACTTATAGTTTACAGATATTTTTTCAAAGTTTTAATAACTGTCACACATGTATAAATTATAACACTTCTTTTCATAGTGAAACATAACTAAAGTCTGAGAGAATCACTCGTGATCTATATGACATAGCTGTCCGCTATTACTTGACTTGTTCACAGACTTTTTTAATTTTTGAAATATGTCATTACACTTTTTAACTGAAAAATGCACACATACATAAATATCGGAACTACAGAACTCCAAGTATTATAACAAGGAAAGCATAAAAAAAAATTATACAAAATTGTGCCGTCACCGGGGATCTAACCTACGAATCCCATATTGAAAGTCAGACACGCAAACTATTCGGATATAATTATACTTATGTTTGTGTATTTTTAGTTTATGTGTTTGTGTTTTCAACAATTTTAAGGAAAACAACAAAAGTTCTCAAAATTATTGAATCAATTCGCGTTGCAAACACTTCATTGGCGAAACGTTATATTTGCAATATATTGCTATGTCAATAAGGCTGTTTCGATTTTATTTTTGGAATCTGTGACAAAAAAAGGAAAATGTAAAATCGTCAATCTGTAAACAGGTCCCTTTCACAGGGTCATGTGCAAAATGCTCTTTCTTTAAGAAGTATAAGCGTCTCTTTTAGTGACGTTCATCGTCCATGTTCCCTTCACATTTCCGTTGTTGGCTCATCGTCAGAACCGGAAGTGCTCGATTTGCTTGACTGATTCGACTTCCGAGAACTTCGCGAGCTACCGGATGAGGTCGACTTGTCTTTCTCGCTGTCGCCTTGGTCGTCTGAGCCGGTGCGCTCCTGCGGAGATGAATAAAATGAGTTAATTTACTGAAGAAGGCCTCAGGACCGAAAGCTTTAAAACTGACTGTTTGTGTGTTTGGATTTTTGTCGTTTTTAACAGTATTTCAGTCATATAACGGCGGTCAGTTAACCTACTCACACTTTTCCAGGGCAAGCTTAGCCGATCTAAGCGGATTACCAGTACTAAGTGAACATACTTATGCCAGTAACTGACAACTGCCCTACATGAATCAGATGCAGGGGAGAATTGCCATAGAAATAATGTCATGACCAATCCCCACACAAGTTATGTGGCCGGGCTGGGGAATGAACTCACGAATCCCGGATTGACAGTCCAGCGCTCTACCAACTGAGCTAACCGGAGTCATTATTTTAGAAATTATATATACTTGTACACTTCTTGGTAATTTTCTGCAGGAAATTAAAATGAATTATTCCAGAAATCTACGATGCATTAACTTGTGTGACAAACGGACCTTTACTCACAGGCTGCTCACTCGTCAGACAAACAAGGCAACAAGAACTTAACTGTCCATATGCGTTTAAAAATTGTCGAAATGACAGCACCGAATCTAATATTCAGGTATTTGTAAAAATACAATACTTCGGTTGTCATTTTAATTCCTGCTCAATCGGAAGTCCGTTCCTACCTGTTTAGGTCCCAGACTTGACAGGATGTTTTCCTCGGATGCTAAAGGCGCCCTGATGTCCCATAGCGGGCTGTGCGGAGGGGTGCTCGTCTGCTCGTCGTCTACCTCCGGTTGGTCGCTAAGTTCGTCTGCTGCAGGGCCGTTCAACGCCGTCGTCGGCCCCTGCTGATTTTCATCTTCCATCGTGAACACTTCCTCGTCTGAAATATGGCATGAGTTATACAAAATGACCTTATAAAGGGACACCACACTGCATAACCACACTAAAAAAGAGCGTCTGTAAAACAAGTATTCCCCATCTAGGTTCAAAGCAATCTTTAAACTTCAAGTTTGATGAAGATCGGATAAAAACTGTTGGACTTAGAGAGCGGAAACAGTTAAAAGGCTCATTTTAAATAATTCAAAGGCAATAACTCTACAATTCCTGGTGCGATTTGACTGATTATCGAACTTTTCCGAAAAATTATGCACATTGTCATAAAGTTCGGTGAAAATCGGGTGAAAACTGTTGGACTTTGAGTTCGGAAACGAAAGTGATCTACGGCGACCGACAGACCGACTGATCGACCAACATTAGCAAACCAATATACACTGCAATCTTCGATGGGGAGCATAATTACGAATAGTTGCATAGTGAATAGCACATTAAGTTAAGACATTTCTTAGTGTGTATACATTTAAAGTAAAACAAAGATACATATAACATTGACATATGGATAACAACTCGCATTTATTGTATACAACAAAAGAACAAACAATAAACGGGGATTCTACTTTGTAAAGTTGGGTAAAAGTTTGGTTATATAATTAAATCAAATTGTTTTACTAATCTTTTGACTTTATAAACAACCAGTATATGTTTAACTACATGCACGTATGTTATTTATTTTAGAAATAATTTTCGATTAAGCGTTGTTTATCGGCCAGTAAACAACGATTTGGAGCTATGATGCGTAGGAATTCGAATTGACATGATTTGACAAATATTTTTGCAATTGTAATGAGAACTACATTTTACTATGCTCCGCTCAGAATCGGGACTACTTTTTGCGTTGTTTGTTGGGTAGTTTAACAACGATAATATTGTTCTTTTTGTTATAGAAAAATTAGCTAGCATCATGTTACAATATACGTTTACTACCATGATGATTACTAGTATGGCCACGACATTAATATAACTATGAGGAAGACAAAATCAGGTCTGGATGATCAGACGTACAACATTCGAATGTGGAATAGTTAAATTTCAATGTAATCTAATTCGAATATGTAGGAAAGAACTTGATTGTCCGGTGTAAAAAAAGGTATTTATATAAATTGAATCAAAGATTAGTCAGTCTGTAAAGAGGTACCATCTTCGAATTTGAAAACATCACATTTTACTCTCTATATGCGGTACGACTGTAAATGCCGTTCGCAACAGTGAAACTGCGGTGCGACTGTCTAAATGCGGTTTACAACTGCTGTGTGACTGTCTAAATGCGATTTACAGCTGCGGTGTGACTGTCTAAATGCCGTTCGCAACAGTCAAATTGCGGTGCGACTGTCTATATTCTGTTTTACAACTGCGATGTGACTGTCTAAATGCGGTTTACAGCTGCTGTTCAATGATCTAGAGTGGGTCATTATATATGGGCATTATATATGGTCATAAAATGTACACTTGTACAACCTCCAAAGAAGGATATGTCAATTGACGATACTGTTTTTCCTCGAGTGTCAATCTTGATCATAATTCGAGACGTAGACAAAATCACTGACCGTGTTTCAGCATGGAAGGTGAGATAACCAGTTCCGCATCCGTGATGCTCAACATGCGGCCTTTGTTATCCACTTCAATTACTACTGATGACGTCATTCGAGTACCAGTGACGCCATTCTTCCCGAGCACTTCCGGTTCGGCTTCGCTGTCGCCATCGGCGGGTTGTCGCGGTTCTGTGTCGTTCTTTTCTGTCGGCAAACATTAACACAATTTCACGTACATGTAGTCGTGAACAGATAGACGTTGCATTCGCTACATCAAGTTTGCTAATGTTTATTAAAGAAGCAACAACACGTGTATTTAGAAACTGATGTTCAGTTATCGCCTGTAAACATAACGAGGGCTCAACGGAAAACTGTTGTAACTCACTTTTTTTCCAAAAATCACTTTTTTGTATTTTTTGTCATATCTATACTTATACATATGACATAAAAATATTATGACCATATTCCTTATTAAAACCCCTTAAACCCCTTGGTGCAAAAGTGTTGGTAACTCAAATGTCCCATTTCAGAAAATGGAAAACTGTCGTAACTTGAGTTACAGACAGTTTTCCATTAAGTTTGTTCCTACATGAAAGTTAATTCTAAATGGAAAACTGTACTCAAAATGAGTTATGTACTACATGAACTTTGTTATTCTAATGATGTCATAAATATGATGATGTCATTAAACTTAACATGAGAAATAAAGTTTTTCAAAACCAAATAAATCAGACTAGCATATATATGTTATACTTTTAACAGCTAAAAAATGCAGGTTAGTTGTTTTAAATATTAAAACAAAACAATTCAGCAAGGATGGAGTTTAAAGCCAAACCTGTTTGATTAATTAATCAATGCATTTTTAGAAGAAAACTATAACAATCTTAATCCAAAATGATACCTAAAATCATTTTAATTCATTAAAGAACATGGCAGCCAATGGGTGGGGCTCACAGTTTTCCTTAAATATGGCTTTATTGACTTTAAATATTATATTAACTTTGAAAATCTTCTTTGTAACCACTTCCATGGCATTTTGAAATAATTTCACAGAGATGTTCCTAGGTTGACCCATTTTGATTTCTTTTTTAACACAGTCACCAAGGGTGGGGCAGTTTTCCTAATATGTGCTTTTATTGAAAAGTTCAAAAATCTTATTATCTGAAACCACTTGGAAGATTTTTAAATCATTTCACAGAAATGTTCCTTGGGTGACCCTCTACCAAATTCTTGGAAATCATTTGATAACGTTAAAGAACATGGCAAACTGGGAAGGAGCAGTTTTTTTAATGATTGTATTACAAACTTTTACAATATTCTCTTCAATCACTAACCAAATTTTTAAAATAATTTCATGGATATGTTCCCAGGTTGAACATCTACCAAATTGCTCTAAATCATTTTGATTTGTTAAAAAACAATGCCCCCAGCGGGTGGGGAAGTTTACCTTATATATCATTTTTGAACACTTTGAACATCGTCCTGGCAACCACTTATGAGATTTTGATAATATTTCACAGAAATGTTCCTTGCATGACCAATTTCCTCCAAATTATTTCAAGTTGTTAAAAAACATTCCCGCCAGTGGGCATGACAGTTATTCTCATTTGGCTTTTTGAACTAAGCCAGCTATAAAAACTTTAAAAAATCTTTTAGTTTGAATCCACTGGTGGGATTTGAAATAATTTGGCATAAATGCATCCTTTATTCCTGAATTAGTTTAATCATAAAAAAATCACCAAACAGCATGGCCTCTAGAGGACGGGGCAATTTTTTCTTAATATGTCTCTGTTGAAAACTTTGAAAATCTTCTAGTCTGACACCACCTGATGGATTTGGAAATAAATTTCAGGTATAGCAAATTTATTTTTCTTTATTGCTCAGATTGTCCCACAGCATGAACGGACAAGTGAAAATTTGACAGATTTTAAAACAGTAAAAACTGTGAAAACATCATCGGGACCTGGTCAATCATTTATCATGGTTTTTGCTCTCTGTTGTTACTCTTGTTAAGAGGCCATGTTATAATTTAAGAGACAATAATCTGCTTAACACCTCAAGGGTGAAGCCAAGTGACACCTGACTGGACCGTTTGGTTTATTTAGCTTTTTATGCCCCCAGCATCTTGATGCAGGAGGCATATAGTGATTGTCCTGTCCGTCCTTCCGTCCGTGTCAAGGTTAAGTAGATTTTACAATTTCGTCTAGCACCAACACCGCTTACTACAACACTTGGATAGTTACACAGTTGTTGCTTATGACCATTCCCTATTCACCCATCTCACTCAACTTCGCGTTGACCTTGACCTAATTTGGTCTTATAATGATTCAAAAGTGCAATTTCTTGGTTAACTAGATTTTACTGTTTCGTCGAGCACCAACACCGCTTACTACAACACTTGGATATTTACACAGTTGTTACTTATGACCGTTCCCAATCCACCCATATCACCCAACTTCACTTTGACCTTGACCTAATTTGCACTTAAAATAATTCAAAAGTGCTATTTCTTGGTTAAGTAGATTTTACTGTCTTGTCTAGCACCAACACAGCTTACTACAACACTTGGATATTTACACAGTTGTTACTTATGACCGTTTCCAATCCACCCATATCACCTCACTTTGACCTTGACCTAATTTGCACTTAAAATAATTCAAATGGGCTGTTCCTTGGTTATCTAGATTTTACCATTTCGTCTAGCACCAACACCGCTTGCTACAACACTTGGATACTTACACAGTTGTTGCTTATGACCATCCCCAATCCACCCATATCACCCAACTTCACTTTGACCTTGACCTAATTTGGACTAAGAAATGGGCTACCCAGCACCAACTGGGGGCATGTGTGTTTATCAAACACAAAATCTTATTTACTATTTATTCTTATCAATTTTGTATTAAAAACCATGCAATTAGTTACCAGTTTTTGCAGTGTTCAGTTTATACATGTTTTTTGATGAACAGAATAAGAAGGACGAAAAATTGGAACTGAAACAATTGTCCAATTTAGACAGGGAATTGGTTTTCAGAGGGTTCAGTTTAGACAGGCTTCACTATATATAATTATTCTACAGACAAGTTGCAAACGACTTTTTAAAAAACAGACAAGTAAGGCAATATCCACCATATATTATATATTCGCTACCCCTGACTTGACAGAAATGTTCCTTGGGTGACCCTCTTACGGAATCTGGACGAAAGCGCTCCCGGACAAAAGCCCACTCATTGTTTTTCACACCCCGAGCATTAGCCTGCTCGTAGAAATTATTGACTCAAGTATTTGGAATTAATACGTGCGACGTCCTAATTAACGAATTTTATTGCACTTAATAAATGCACTAAGTTTGTGTTTAATTGCGACAATTAGGTCAATTATCCTTTTTAATTATAATTATCACCCACACTTAGTCGGATATTATAATAATAATTGTCCGGGGTGTAATTTCAACAAACTGATACTTTCTCGGTCGTCAAAATTACAAGCAGGCTAAATGTGAAAAACAGTGCGGGATTTTTTTTCTGGGAGGGCTTTTGTCCGTATTTGCCTCTACCATATTCTTTAAAATCATTTTGAATTCCCAAAATATTAGCAACAAGTATTCCTCCTTTGATTAAATTGAAAATGTGGAACAATTTCTTGTCAGAAACCACTGTTTTAATCTCAAAATAATTTCAAAGAAACGTTCATTAAGTGACCAAAATATTTGGACTTGTTAAAAGACATTGCTGTTGTCTGTCATTGTCAAAATTTTACTTCAAACAGATCTTAACAGCTACAATTAAGCTTGTACAATCCACTATGATTCTAAAACTCCGGTTAGCGGCCTAGAGCCGTCTTGGCTCTCTTGTTCCAGAGTAAGGCTAAGATAAGACTAAAGTAGTTTTGTTGACGCCAGGGCCAGATCCCATCACTATAAAACCAATAAAAACTGTTGCTTCTTGTAACTAACATGCAAGTTTTATTATTATCATTATTCTTGTTATTATGTTAAACTTTGTACACCTTTATAAACTCTGTATTGTGTTTTATGATACAAGGACATTGCGTTTCTTACCGTTACTTGAATTCACTGCTGTTTTCTTTATTTTGTAGGTCATAATTACTAAAAGATAATTAGAATTATAATTTGTTTGCAAGTGTTAACTAATTTTTAACAAACAGTATCCCATTTGTTAGTAATTATAAAATGTCCCAAATGGAAAGTTATAATTGTTTGACTTGCGACAGTTTTCCATTAATTTTTATACTGGAGTTTGAACAGATTTCACCGGAAAACTGTTGTAAGTTAAAAACCTTTTAATATAATGCTTAATATTACATTTTTGCAGACTGTAACATCTTAATAAGTAAAATAATACAATTTTATCACTTATTGGTTAAACAAAGTTTATAACGCAGAATTAATGAAGTAAAATAACAGTTTTTTCCTTCTACTGTAAAAATTTTTAAAAGTTACGACAGTTTTCCGTTCAGCCCTCGATAAGATCAAACGGAAGGCTTTGAAGATTAACTATCTAAATTATCTACAACAAAAGCGGCAATTTTACATACATATGTAGGAACACGGTAGAAAAACATTACCACTATGTTTGTACACATTATATACAGCCTACAGACGCTTCAACATTATTTTTTTTGGTGAAAAAATACGCCCTATGCAGTTACGTCATGATTTAAATAATCAATGACACACACATTGACAACAAATCAATCGCAATGGTTGACTTAACTGATGTTAGACACAGAAACATTAAAATGTTTCTGCAGGCGAAAACGTTTATCTAAATAGGTCTCAGCAGAAGTATAAGCCATAGTTACCATCTGCCCCAGGAGAAGACGCCCTGCCGTCGTACACGACAACCCCTTCCGTCGGGTCCATGTCAATCATGTCTGCAAACAGGAACGCACATTTGTCATTTCAAATAAATGGCAAAGATATAATTCCTTGAAAGCCAGTAGGGGCTATCAGCCTTCTTCGCACATATGCTGATGACACCTTCTGGCTTTCAAGGGACGATATGCAAATGCATCTAGCGCTTTATCCAATAATTGCTCTCGGATATACCACGTGTGATTGTTAACCTAGTTTAGACAAGCTTGTGACGCGCTTTTGCCACTCGATAAATGGAACATAGGGACATGTTAACAGATTTTCGTATTTTTGGAAAATGTCATTTAATGTCTTAACTGCATAAACTATAGCGATAGGACTAATCAACAACGATCGAAAATCGATTTGGAGTTCTGATGAGCAGGAATTAAACCACGAAGGCGTTAGCCCATGTGGTTTAATATACCGCATCAGAAAAACAAATCGTTGCTTATGAGCCGATAAACAACGATAATGCACAAATTATTTCGATTTTAACATGACCTGACCGCATTTTCTGCCATTTCAATGCGAAATATTTTTTACAGCTACGGAACTTTTTTCCGGTTATTTATTGGTAGTTTAACAACGGTAAATTTTGTTCTTTGTCTATAAAAAAAAAATTAAACATTCATTTTACCTAAAAAGCATTTATTATACTAGTATTTTTTTTAACAAAGTTCCTTGCAACGGCCATTATTTTTTCCAAGTTTCCAATATGGACATATATAATTGCTGGCTATTTTACAAGTGATTGCATACAGTGTGAGTTCTTATTAGTTTAAACATATTTATTTCTCTTGTACAACTGGCAAATACACAAATAGATGCACAATGCAATAAGAATAAGAAAAGGATTGAAACGAAAGAATTAAATTCTTATATGGTTTCTCTCCTTGAAATAGTTTTTACACATATAAATGGCAAGGTTTTATAGAACAAACAACAAGCATTGAAGCCAGACAAAGATGTATACGTTATAGGTATGCTAAGTTTTAGAAAGACAAACGAGTGAGGCGAGAAAAAAACAACAAAAAACAAACAAGCAAACAAACAAACAAACAAACAAAAAAGAATAAAAAACAAAACAAGGAGTGGAGGACTGGTGATGCACGGATTAAATAAACAGCTGACGACGGAATCGGAATCGGATTGTTAAGAAAATCGTCGGGATTCGCTTAAATACTCTTGGACGTCAAGAAATATGGTGGAATGTACATTATCGTCTAGATTTATATTGCCGAATAATATTACATTGAGGTCTACGTTGCGACTTATTCTATAAATATTGTTAATTAATTTAGCTCGTATTGTGTTAAAATATGGGCACATAAAAAAGAAGTGATGATTCGATTCAATATCACCACAGGAACACAGTGGAGAAGCAACGACATGTTTTACATAGAGATGTTCATTTAGCGAACTTGAATTGGTTCTTAGCCTCGTATGAAGTATTTGTAGATAGCGCTTACCGACATAATAGTACGAAGCGTTCTTGACTACGTTTCGGTTAAGATTGTATTTAAAGATATTCAACGAGTCGCTATTTTTTACTAATTCTGGTAAACTATTCCATTTTCTAATAACTGCGGGTAAGAACGAATTATAATAAAGAGTATATCTAGTTTCTGATGTACGAAGATCATTAGCGTTTCGAAGATTATACCTAGAAACAGAACCAATATGTTGAGGTACCAGATCCATCAAATACTGAGGTGTAAGTAAATTTTGCATTTTGTAAAATAATATAAGTTGATGTTTATCGCGTCGATCTTGCAAAGGTTCCCATTTAATTTCGTCATGTAATTCTGATAGGGAAACTAATTTTGATGATCCGCATGCAATTTGTGCCGCTTCGTTTTGAATTTTGTCTAATTCGTTTTTTCTGCCTGGGTACAATTATCCCATATTACATCTGAGTATTCTAATAAGGGGCGTATAAACGATGTATAAATTATTTCGAGCGATTTTCGGTCAAGTTTGAATCTCAATTTGCGCATAATATTAATTCTACTCCAGGCTTTGTCTGTTATATATTTAATATGCATGTGCCATTTGCAATCGTTCGAAAGAATAACTCCGAGATGTTTATGAGAACTGACATCTAGTATATTTGTGGAGAGCATTGTAAAGTGATATTGATTCGGTTCTTGTTTTCTTGAGAAAGTTAATGTTTCTGACTTGGAGGGGTTAAATGCAACATGCCATTTTAGAGCCCAGTTAGATATTTTGTCGATGTCGTTTTGTAATATTGCATTTGAGGTGTTAGGGTCATCTATAATAATGTATAAGGATGTGTCGTCAGCAAAAAGGCGAATATTACTTTGGATATCATTAACAATATCGTTTATAAAGATTAAAAACAATAAGGGCCCTAATATAGAGCCCTGGGGGACACCCGCCTCAAGTGTGGTCCAGTTAGAGCATGCGCCTGGGAGCACTACGCGTTGGCGTCTTCCATGTTGGTAGTTTACAAACCAAGAATGTAACTTTCCGCGAATGCCAATAGCTTGGAGTTTGAGTAACAGACCTTGGTGCCAGACCTTGTCAAAGGCCTTACTGATGTCAAAAAAGACAGCTTCAACCTCTAGCAGTTCTTATTCACTAGTATATCTCCACTGTGTTGGGCCACACGAGTTTGTTTCTGCGAATCATACCATGTGAGCGGCCCATGATGGGAGACGGGGGCTGCATTCCCGACACCACGCTGGGAACCAGAGTGGCAGCTTTTCCTTGCGGCTCATTCCCTTCGTCATCGTCCATGATTGGATAGTCCCCAGATTGTCCCCGCCTTCGCCTGTGAGTTTGATCACGTGATTGGTTTAATATGTTGTATGGCTTAAAACCAGGTTTTAAAACAGCTAATATATTTATTGGTAATAATTAATTTAACAAACTGTTTGGCTAAATCCAAAATTGAAAATTAGTCATTTTTTATTATAAACATTTTTTTTTTATAAATTAAAATTACATTTGTGTGATTTTATAATAAAGCCGTCGTTTAGAAATTTTTATCATTATTCTAAGCAAAAAGTTAAAACAAAGCAGTTGTCGCTCCTTCAACGCACAGATATTGTTCAATAACCAGAGTGTTCGTTTCTGAAGCGCACGTTATATATTTAAGAAATACGGCACTGTGAATTATACTAAAAAATATCTTCAAACAACTCGAAAAACTAAAATAAATGTACGAACAATCTGGCCCATCCTTTTTGGTAGTCGCTTTTACAGACGAACACGACGACGCAGTACACAATGGCGACCAGAACGACTAAGACAACAACCAGTATGAGCTCGTCCTTGTACTTGTTGTCACTAGATGGCGCTTTACAAATAGGGGAAACGCTCGAATTAATTAAGTAAACAACTATATGACGTCACAAGATGGTTAGCAATATCACCCGTTTCTAATAACAAACGAATTATCTACAGATCCAATAATTAAACTGTATGACGTCACAGAGCAACATCACACGTTTTGCATTTATCATCCCAACTTATCCACTGGTGTTTTCTTAGCCTGTTGCTGGTCGCCATTTGTTTCAAATATTAGATGAAAAAAATCTGTGTCACTGCCATAATAATGGTAACGAAATAATATCTACATAGTTGTCTCCCATGCGGTTTAGTATTGATCAATGCTTTTAGGTTAGATTCCGGTAGTTCCAGTTCCCATAGGGTCCCATTATAAAACGGCAAACTTTTCAAGCATTTTTCTAGCTTTTCCTTTATCTCAGATTGTGCAAGCCTGGCGTTAAATGAAAGATGAATATGTCCACTTCCAAAAATGGCAATAAAAATATGTCAGGCTACTTCTAAGAAAATGCATCTCACCTGAAAGCAGACATCGGTAGAAAACAGGGCAGTCATATTTCGACAAAAGCCCTATACCACAGTAAACACATATCAAACATTCACCTTTCAAGTTAGCCTCCAATGAAATGCACCACAATGTTCCAGCCACACATCGGATATAACCACAAAAGGCATGTATGAGATCGCTAAATGGCTTTTATACCAGGAGAGAAAATGAATTCTTTAGTAAAAGGCACTATGTTCGACCACGGAGGGATACACAATGATTTTTTAGCAGGGGAGGTAACTGTGAATACTTAGTCTGTTCAAGATCGGGAACTCATACGAGCGCACAACTGCACACATGTCCTTGTATATATATTAGTGTGGAGTTTCGTTGTAACGAACGTAGTTCAGTTTATTCATAGTTCTAGAAAATAAACTCGTATATTGCGTTATAAATTCGCGTAATGATAATTCCCGGCATAACGTATGACACTTGTCTTACAGTCCTAACTTACAAAAAATATCATCAAGCAATAGCATCATTTTCGTTCCAGAAAATCAAAAAAAAATTTTTATTGTCGTTTGGTTGGAAGTTCGACAGCTCTGTCAGCGACAACACAATGAAATCAGGATCGCCACTCCAACAAAAAAGACGAAACATATTTTTGTCTTGGTAGGAACGAATCTTCAACTCAACGCAAAGCCAGCGCGGTGGTTTAGTAGAACGTTCGCCAACTCTATTAGCGACAACGACATCAGGAACGACAACCCAAAATAAAACAACTTTGTTTTAGTAATGAGCGAAAGACAATATAAGAACGCTACGTCAGCGAAACTCCGTTGTAACGTAAACGTCAAGGTCATCGTTACCCACCAACAAACGCAGGCGACTCCCAGAATGATGGCGACCAGCAACAGCGCCACCACCAGGCCAATAATAACGCCCGTGTTACTCGTGGAGGAATCAGCTACAAGTAAACGGCAATTCAACAGCTGATTATAGGCCAATGCGGATTAAATTGTGTACGTACGATCTTTCATATCAAGTTTTTTTTTTCAAAATACGCGGATGAAAGTGACAATAAAACTTGAAAGCAAACACACAAAAACACACAAAAATAACGATTGAAACGCATCAATATGAAATAAATCAACACGTACTAGTGTCGATTTTTGCATCGTTTCTTAGTGTTGTGTAACCTAAACCAACTGTCAAGTCAACATGCATTTGAGTTTCCGCTTGTGCAGGCGAAAACTATTTGGAGATTACAAACTAGCTTATGGTACGTTTCAAAGCAATGATTGTTCTTAACTTGTAATCCATTTTAAAGAGAAATATATGTTAATTAACTTTACTTTGTTAATTGTATTTATGCGACTATATCTGTTGTTGGATTGTACATACACACTTTAAACACCTACTTGAAAAATGTACTGTTTTTCTGGTTAAATATTTCGGATGTTTATTTTCTTTCTTTCTTGCTTGCTAATTGCTTGTTAGCTTTTTTAATTTCTTTATTGCGTTAGAGGCGCATGCATATTTTAATACAATACTATTTAATTATTTGCTTGTAGAACTATAAATTCTAGTAGTATTGATTTGTTACGCATATGACCTTACCATGTCCGTGGCTGTGATCGTTCTGGCTTTTGTCGCTACATACACCGGACTGGTCGCACACCTTACAGCCTGCAGGGCAGGTCTGCTCGCACAACTTCCCGTAAAACCTCACGTCTACACATCCGGTCGCGCATGCGCCGTAGGTGCCGTCGCAGTTTGTATCGCGGCAACGATCGCACTGCTGCGAGCACTGGTCGCCGAACCAGCCACCTGCACATACGCAGCTCATGGACGTTCCGTTCCATTCCATGCGGGCCGCACACGTGCACATACCGGACATTTCGCATTTCCCGGCCACGCATTTCGTGTCGCATTTCTTGTTACACTGGGATTCATAGTAGCCATTTTTGCACTCTGCACACTCCCCTGAATATATGCAGAAAGAAATCACACGTGTATTATGGCAACAGTATATTTCTCGTATATTTGCGCTTACAACCACCGCTGCATTATATTTCAGCAGCCCTATCCACAAAGCTCCTTAGTGAAAAGCATTTTTTTTTTTAATTCATATAAAATATTTGGCTGTTTCATGTATAGTTATTTTTAAATTAACTATTTAATTTAAGTGCAATAGGAAGGCAACCGTTTCGTTGACAAATTCCCTTTAAAATTATGCAAGGAAATGTATATGGGGTTTTACAATGGGAAAACGAAGTGAGGTATAATAAATATTATTTTATTTCACCTTTTCCAGAGCAGCTTCCATTGCAGTTGCTGGGGCACTGCAGTTCACACGCGTCTCCATGGTAACCAAGCTTGCATCCAAACAGACAACGCCCTGTAGACCAGTCACAGATGTCACCCTGATGGTCGCAGCCGTCACAAGAGGAGCGGCACTTGCTGCTGGTGTTCCACTGGCCCGCGGGGCATACTGCGTGAGCAAAAGCACGTGAAATGAATTAATATATTCTGGCAAAGGACATTAGGAAAGCATGTCAACTGATTTGCAGGAGATAAAACCCGTAAAACGTCATAGTAAATAGAAATGAATGGTTTGTCTTCATTGTCTTCGGAGATGATTTGTGTGAAAATGTATTTTACACAGACCTACGTATGTTTGCTAACAATTAAGATTTGTGTTTGATTTAGCATTTCAAACACTCTCAGCTTAATTTTTGCCGAATATAACACCCTTTCAATACTTTACAAATAACAAAAACGTAATTGTGTTGTAAATATTCGTGTTTGCAATTACTGTGCGTTCCAATTACTAGTTATATTTAAACACGAGACACTATTCTTACTTTTATCCTAATTTCGACCTAGAGCTATGGTAATACTGAGACCATTCTAAAATGAACCAAGAAAGCGTTACCGCAAACGTCAGCGACGTAGTCAACAAGAAAATACTACCAAAGACGTCAGTGACGTAGTCAACAAGAAAGCGTCATTAGAACGGCAGTGATGTAGTCAGCAAGAAAGCCCAACTGAAGACATAAGTGACGTAGCCAACAAGAAAGGGTTACCGAAGACGTCAGTGACGTTATCAACAAGACAGCACTATCGAAGACGCCATTGACAACAAGACAGCGTTACCAAAGACATAAGTGACGTAGTCAACAAGAAAACACTACCAAAGACGTAAGTGACGTAGTCACCAAGACAGCGCTACCAAAGACGTCAGTTACCTAGTCAACAAGAAAGCGTTACCGTTGACGTCAGTGTCGTAGTCAGCAAGAAAGCCCTACTGAAGATATCAATGACGTAGTCAACAAGAAAGCCCTACAAAAGACGTTAGTGACGTGGTCAACAAGTAAATTCCACAGCAGACGTCTGTGACTGTTACGTAGTCAACAAGAAAGCGTTACCGAAGACGTCAGTGATGCAGTCAACAAGAAAGCCCTACCAAAGACATCAGTGACGTAATCAACAAGAAAGCCCTACAAACGACGTTAGTGACGTAGTCAACAAGATAGTGCTACCAAAGTCGTCAATGATGTAGTATAGAATAAAGCTTTTATAAAGATGTCAGTGACGTAGTCAACACAAAATCGCTGCCACAGACGTCAGTGACGTAGAATAGCAGAAAGCGTTACCGAAGACGTCAGTGACGTAGTCCACAAGGAAGGGACGTTTGCCGATGACCCCCGACAATAACCGCGTCACGTTTCCAATAGTCGTGAAGTTTTTAGACTGCACCTTAAGATAGGCTTCGTGGCTGAAATGAACGAGCACATTTTATGTGTTAAATTTTACTGTCTTATACAATGTGATCATGGTGGTGATATGTCTTACAGACAAACGCGCGTAAAAAAGGTATTGATGTAAATCTTGAAAAAAAAGTAACAGTTGTTTTGCTTGTCATCACTTGATTCGTTCTTGAATTGGAGGTTTTTTATGCAGATCGTAAGATCTGATCGGAAGTATTACCGTTGGTAAAACACCTGCCTGGACGGCATGCTCACTTACACGATTCTTGCTACTCGCTTACCCTTTGACTGCTGAGTTGATGAGGGACCTCGATATCATAGACAGGTTCTTGTGGAAACCTTCGGCCGGCGGCTGCCGGAACTGGATGACGACGCCTCCCGGAAGGGTTCTTTGATACGAGCTAATGCAATCGCCGCCATCCCAGAGACAGGCGGTGTTGTTGCAGTGCTCACTGCATTTCCCGTTCCCAAAATGCTTTGTGCAGATGCTATTAAAGTAAGGGCTGCACTCATTCAGATTGTTGAGAATTTCGTCGAATCCATCGAAGAGCATATTTTCTCTGAAACCGGCAGAAAGAGTATAATGTCACTTATAATCTACATAATGTATGGGGATTAAAAGTGCATCGGCCTTCACGGTCATATCACAATTTCGAAATGTAAGTATAGTAATAATACAATATAGTTGATTTAAGTATTACATGTATGTTTGTGTACATGATGTCATAATTTTAAAAAAATATATAAATAAAATCGAAACAACTCGCGTTAGTTATAGACTTAAATTAAATATAGCCTTGTAGGATCATATTCTTCACAAATCATATTTTTCACACACCTGTTAAGAAAGGGATCTAATTTGTCACATTTTTAAGTGTGAAGAAAGTGATTGGCCCAAAATGGGGTATGTTTGAGGATCACAGAATAATATGATTTTATTGCATATCAAAAACTGGGTGCGAGCACAAACTTCACAGAAAATGTGAAGACTAAGACTGTGATGTGTGAATAATAAGATCTTAATTTCACCCCCATAAAGAATGAGATCCGTTTTTTCACAGATGTGAATGATATGATTTGTGAAAAATATTGTCCTACATAGCCAGCTTTAACCCGCTGAAAATACATCACATAATCTTCATGTGCTTTTACACCTCGAGTTCCGAATGCATAACATATTTTTCACTATGTACACATTATAATGTATTATCTTTATTACATTACAATATTATATCTAAATTTTATAATAATTTTATGCTATTTCCAATTTGCACCCGTTTCGTGGACACAGTTCTTATAAGTTTTTAGATATTACAGTTTGGTGTGTCAAGACTATATGCATGCCAATAACATTAATGAGGCGTGTCGTAGGAAAACCGGACTTAGCGCATGTGCGTAAAGTGTCGTCCCGGATTAGCCTGTGCTGTCCGCACAGTCTGATCCGGGACGACACTTTCCTCTTTTATAGTATTTTCTGTTTCAATGATGTCTATTCTAAACATAAATCCACTGTAGCCTGTGCTGACTGCGAGGGCTAATCCGGGACGACACTTTATGCACATGCGTTAAGCCCGGTTTTCCCACGATTTTTTCCCAGGTAGTAATGAGTTGTAAAGGACAAGAATAAAAATCGAGAGATCCTACGAAAGGCATTCGGGGTGGCGATATCCGTCTGCAAACTCCGCCGCGCAACTCGTGCTGTTCGTGTCGTTCGCCGGCACTTCAAAGGCTGGCGTGGTGAAATCGCATTTCTCGGTTCCGTTGCACACCTCAACGTTACACAGTGGCTGCAGATGCAATACGTATACAGTTGGGTTCGCACATTATACTCATCTTATTGCAACCAATAATTACACCGTCGATACAAACATGTAGCTTACTCAAGATTGCTGTCTAAATACACACATATTTAATTCATGAAGATGTACAATCCTAATCTATCTGTTGCTCATAAATCAGACAACCATGCAAGCTGAGTTCCTTTTCCTTAGATTTAGCATGCGCGTATTACAGTAAAACCTGTGGAAACTGGAAGGCGTCGGGACCGGACAGATCGGTCGTTCGGTTGTCATGGTGTTCGGTTTACTCAGGTTTTTCTTACTATTAAATTATTTCAAATTATGTATATGGCATTCAACAAAAATGTTCTCGGTAATGTACAGTACTAACGCGCGTTAACTAGCCAACGTTAATCTAGTTAATACAATATTATTAAATGTTGTTATAAGCATCGTAAATAAATGGACGTGACTGCTCATCAAAACAAAAATTACATTAAAATGTGTAAAGTCCCCGAATACCGATTTTCCTACCATTAGAACTAGGCCTCTTTGATACTTCAAAATTAACAAGCATATTAAAAGCTGGTATAATAAGTGTATAATAAAAAGTTATAGTTGAGACAAATGTGCGTTTTATGAAGTACATGTATATTTTTTCGGCGTAGCTGTCTAAGATCACTTCTGACCTAGATTTCTTGCTATAATTATGCAGCGGGGAAATTCAATGCCAATAGAATTGGGCAAAGTTTCTAATTTTAGGGAGTGCAAACTTCAAACAATGGTTTAACGTATACCAATAACTGTTGCATACGTTTGGGGATTAAACATTTACATAATTGTTTACATAAGCGGTTTAAATGAAGTTATAAACATATCCTCGACATATACTCTAGAACTGAGGCTAATAATTGTATGCCATAAACAGAATGCTATATTCATTAACGTAACGAAATAACTATTTTGTTTAGCCTACATTTATATAAGCATTACGCTCTATAAATAGCAATAGATTTCATTCGGAACTCACGCGCTATGTGTTTTTCCAATATTGGAGCGCGTGCGGGGGTACAAACAGTGTCAGCCATTTTTGGGACAACGGATCATGTCTGATTTTTCGTCACATTCAGTTGCGGATTTAAATAAGTATTTGAAAGACAGGGGTGTTTCTTTTAGTGGACGTCAGAAGAACTTGATATAGCTGTAGACCCGGATGGATTGTCTGAAAATAAAGCACATGTACTTTCGCAGAAACACTGCTTGAAGGAACTCCTCTCTTCATCTGCTTGAAGGAACTCCTGATATATCCATTCTTCCCGGAGTCAGTATTTTTGACATATACAACTATCTTATATCCTATGAACAATTTAACCATGCCAGTCTCCGGGAATATCACAAGTTGGAGGGATTCTGCATGTTTAAAGATGGCTATGTTCTGCAGCTGGAAACAGTCTCCTATGATGGGACCGGTAGGTTATATTAATACGTACACATGTTAATTTGAGTAAATTGCTACCTAACATAATGGTTTAAACAACTGGAGTGGTCAGTAGATGAATAGTTCGTAAACAGAGGTACAAATATTAAAATAATATTTGGTAGCAATGCCACTGTGTTAAGTAAACAAATGTACTCCTTAATCCTAACATTTTCTCATAAATCTTAACATTTTCATGGTAGATAAACCGGTTAGGGACCGGAATCTATATGCATCGGGACACTAGTCATTAGTGTCAACTAGTAATTACTACGTTCTACCCATGTTAGTTTATTCTTACAGCAAATATCTTAATTATTGATTAAGAGCAATAAAGTCTTCCTTGCCTTTTACTACTTACTTTTAAGACAGAGTACAGAAACCAGTAAAATTGAGCATCTGGTGCTGGACTCAAACTGACAAGTACCAAGATAATACTTTTGCACTCTACCATCAGAGTTATGACATGATTATGGAGATGTACCTTTATGTATAACAATTATATATAAAATTATAGTACATATATAGTACATTATATATAAATATATAGTACATTATACATAGTAATACATTAGAAATCATTGTGATAGAATGTATACATAATGGAAGTACCATTTTGAACTTAGTCAATAGCCCTGTTTGTATGTGTGTCATTCAATTTGATATTACATTAATTTTCATTCTTTCAGACTTTGTTGCCATCAAATCCAATGTGAAACCGAGAACAAATGATAAAGACCCTGTGTCGAAGAAAGGCTTAAACAGCTCTTGGATCATATTGAAGAAAAGTTCTGAAGCATGCATACATTCTGCATACTGTACTTGCAAAGGAGGGTAAGAGCAAACAATGTAACTTTAATTTCACTGCAGATACACTAGTGAAACATTTTTATATGACCATTTTGGTCCTTAAGTCAATACAATTATGCACAGCCAAGTGCAATACACATAACACATGACTAGTATGTCATAGATATTTTTAGAATTATTGCCCTTTGTTGATTTTGTTGTTGTTTTTTCTGGAACATAATTTCATAAGTATTAAAGCTATCTGGTGCAGAACTGGAATAGTCAGTGCTGACATTATTCTTATTATAGGCACACTAAACTTGATAAATTATTACTGGTTTGCTTTAACTATGTTTTGTGTGTGTCTGAACATCTTAATCCTGTTATTTACTGTATAAAAAGTGTTCATTTTCAATATTCTTACAAACAAATATTTATTGTAGTAGAAATAAATTCACATATAATGAGACATGTACACTTTTTCAGAATTGATGGGTGCTGTCGTCATGTGGTTGCCACATTATTTGAGATCAATTACTACCAGAATGACTCTGAGAAAAGAAGCTGTACATCACATGCTTGCAGCTGGGTTCGGAGATCTAGCCAGGCTGAAAACATTGGAAAGCCTATTCCTGCAGCAGACCTTGACACTTCAGTCTTGCCATCAAATCGGTACAGTTGAGAAAATACATCAGATCTTAACTTTTTACAATTTGCCAAATTTCTACTTATAAAGTGATGTAATAAGTATTTGATTACCCTCAATTTTTAGAAGAAATATGATAGCAACAGAGCTCTAAAATTAATTGCATGTGTAAAAAAATATCCTACGCCTAGATTCTGATAACAACTTGATTACATTACTCTTGTTTTTTAATGCAAGTCATGACCCTTTTTGCACCTTGGCTGTTTAGTTAAAGCAGTGCTTGCAAAGTTTTAAGTGCCCATTTCTGTGACTAAGCGATCATAAAAAAGTCGAGCATGCTGTTGTATTGATAGCACTTGTAAAGTTGAATGTTCTTTAAAGCTGAATCAGTTGCAGTTAGCATGGCGTGAAATATTGATGTCAATTCAAGTACTAACTTTTTTAATGCCTAACAAGATGTTTTAATCTGAATTCTACATACAATTTTTCCATGATGATCTTTCCTATATTTCAGTTCCACTCCAAGACCTCTGTACTCACCATTACCAGAGCAAACACGTAAACCAGACCCAGTTGTCTTCTTGGAAAAACTGAAGGTACTCTGCCCTTCAGCTTGTGGCCTGAGATTGCAATACATCTACACAGATGAGGTTGAAAGCCCCCCTCCATTGACTGTGGAAACACCAATGGAAAAGATTAATCAGTTCAAGGCACAGCATGTTTGTTGTTATGACAGCTGTAACTGTGCAAACATATTTATTTTTTATCATTTATGTTACACTGACATTGAGCGAAATGAGATTGAAAAGTGCACCCGTGGTCAGTCAACAAACAAACATTGGCATGATATGAGGAAAGGATTGCTTACTGCCTCCAATTTTCACCAGATCTGCTGTTCTACAAACTCAAGTAACACTGCCAGACAACTTTTGAAAGGAGGGTCACTGAATGAAAATTGCTTACCAGCAGCTATTTTGTTTGGCAGACGATATGAATCCAAAGCAAGAGAACTGTTTTTAAATGGTCACAGATTTAGGCATCGCCAGTGTAAAGTAGACGTTCCAGGACTCGTTATGAGTGTTGACACACCCTTTTTAGCATGTTCTCCAGATGGCATTGTAGATTGCAATGTGTGTGGAAGATTCTTGATTGAAGTGAAATGTTTGTTCAAGTACAAGTGCTTTCATCCGAGCAATGCTTTAAATCTTTCGAACATATGCACAAAAGACGAAAATGGAAAACTTCAGTTGAAACGCTCTCATAAGTATAATGACCAAATTCAGGGGCAAATGGCCATTACTGGTGATAAAAAAAGTGTCTTAGTATGTTACACACACAAAGGAATTTCTACTGTTGATGTTGAATTTGATGAAGACTTTTGGAACTTATATGTGGTTAAAATGTCACAGTTCTATACAGATGTGTATTTTCCAATGTTAAAAGTCATTATGATTTAGAAGAACATTGCCATTGTGAAAAGTCTATGCTAGTATGGATGTTTGTGTAAGGGTCTTGGTAGTGTTACAATTTGATCCCTGTTTGTTATTGTTCAAAACAAGTATTGCCATACATTTATTATTCATATTACTGGATTATGATTATTTATATACTTAACAATATTAATAGATCATATAATTCTATATTATATTAAAATAGAAGATAAAAACTGACAAAATGGTTTATGACAAATTATATGGTTTGCCTTTTTATATATCCATTTTTTATGTTGATTTATACAGTACATGGCAATAATTTCATATATTAATTATAAGATATATTCACTGTACAATGTAAAACTTGTCCATTGCCTATGAAAAAGGCAGACTTTTTTTGGAGCTTTTAACACTTTTTTTATTAATACAATGAGACTTAATAAGAATGTTCAGACTAGCATGATGTCTTCAATATATAACTATATTTCACAATTACTTTATTTAAATATACTTTTCAACTGAAACTTTGTAGATTGATTTGTTTACTATGTGAATTGATGTAATAAATTCACTAACTAACACATGTATGTTCATAATGCTTCCTTGTTCCTTTTGGCTCTGTGCACACAGCTTGACTTTGTAATTCAAGACTGTCAAGTTATGCTAAACATGGTTGAAAATTGCACAAAACAGCAACAATTGTTGTTATTTGTCGTAGAAGAAATCTAAATTTCAAAGGAATTATGCCACTCAAAATCTTAAATGTTTTCATTCTTCTAATTGCTCGTTCGACATGAATGCGCACGCTTGCTATTTTTCTGGACCTACGAACTGCCTTGTGGCTCAAAACTGCCATGTGTAAACGCGGGAATGTTCAGCGTAGCTTTTTTTGGAAGCAATACATGTCTAATATTGAATCCTCTCCCTGCCATTATGTCGTCGCCTTCTTCAACTAAATCAACAAATCCAGATTCCTTTACAATAGCGACATCACTGATTGAACCAGGAAATGTGTCTGATAAAAAATTGATAGCACCATTTGGTGAAATTGAAACAAGTTGCTTAATAGTGTTCGAATGTTTATAATGTGACCAAGTTGCCTTTTGAGCCGCTGGTCTTAATGGTTTCTGTACATAGTACTCTGTGAAGTCTATTACTGCCCTTGTGTTCGGGTATTGGTTGAAACTTGATGGTCAATTTCCTTATTACTGCCCTTGTGTTCGGGAATTGGTTGAAACTTGATGGTAAATTTCCTTTGACAGTTTCTTTTGAAGGCCATATCAATAGGTCTTTCAAACATTGGTGTAATAAGTTCACCCAGGCAATAAAAATCTTTGATACATGACCAACAGAAACACCAAACAAGAAAGATAAATGTTGGTTATCAAACCCAGTTCTTATTTTTACAAGGCAAATGATAATTTCCTTAAATATGGTTTCCCTTGTCCGTGTTCTTCCACCCTTTCTTCCGGGAATATGTCTCCTTTTGCCATCCCAAAGATTGACTGCTAGTGCCGCGGGTAGTAACCATTCAAATAACCACTGTAAAAGATTTAAATTTCGAATTCCGGTGTAAAAGAAACAAGAATCATCACCACGAAGGACTTCTTCCATGAAGGGGTCAACAGGGTCTGTGTTGACAGATTTGTGTATTCTATCACTTACATTGGTAACTTCATCTGCATCTATTACAACAGAGTTGTCTGCAATGTCGTCGTCACCAAAGGTTTGCAGTGTGGGTAGTCGATTTTCAGGAACATGGTCTGGTTGAATTAATTGTGATTTTGCTACTCGTTTTTTCTTAATGACACTTGTAAGATTGGATACACTCCTGTCTGTGGGTCTTTTCCGGGAAACTGTAGGCGTAGATAAGGGGCATGCCGACACTGGATCTGTGGCTCCATCAGGAAAATGCTAAAAATAGAATGCACAGATCAACTTATTATTAATACATGTATAATGTTCCTATAAGCATAACAAACCCTATAATGCATAGATAATTATACTACAAGCGTTTATACCATGACAAATCTAAACATTATCCATATGTGATATGCATATAAAAATGGGCCCGGCAGCCAACGCCCTTTGATTTTGTGCAGGTCACGTTATAATCATAAATGAAAATTCTGAGCTTGGCAACTGTGTTTAAAATGCAAGTTTGTTTGTATCCCTGTTAACAAATTTGAAAACGATATATTTAATATTTCCGTTTTAATTTCATTATAAATGTAGATGTTTCGGTACGTTTCATAACATTGAACATTATTGTATGGTAAAGCTGTTTACATGTACAGTGTACATGCAGCCTTATCATGTCACATTGTTTTCAAACAAGCAAAATATGAAAAATGTGGCTTTTAATATATATAAAAAAAGATGGCGCATGGAATTTGTAATAAACTATTACTAACCTTTGAGCAAACAAAGTGGTGTTTCCCGATTTTTTCAGCTGACAAGGTCGAGTGAGGACGTGCACATTGTCTTATCCACTGTAAACATCTTTCCATGTCAACATTTGGCTTTGGAAATGGATAAAACGTGATATTGTTCATATGTGGCTTGTGGTAGTAACGGCTGTCACCATTACATGTTCCCCAGCTGCATTTTTTTGTTGGCATTATGACTTTTTTCAGCGAAAACACACAGCGAAGTTGTTAGATCTACCGGTACTCTTGGTTTCAAAATTCGCGCCAGATGATTGTTTCTACCCACCGCGCGTGCTCAAATATCGGAAAAACCCAAAACGAGGAGTTCCGAATAACAACTATTGTGCATTGTTCCCATTCATAAATCTCACTCACAGAGTTGCCGTTCCATGTAGCCCATTGATTCTAGCGAGTTCATCGCATTCCAGAGAAAGTAGTGTCATTCTAAAAATAGCACGCGTAGCTAGCAACCGTTGTAAAGCTGTGTTAATATACTTGAACATGCATCAATAATAGCGTTCAGAGAATCGTTAACCTAAATGGGGAGTTGATATTATAAACATACTGTTAATTTGAATTAAAATTGTGGTTACGATTTATTAACGATTATTTATAATTGCATCTTTCTATCAACTTCTCCAGTAGATGTTATTTAAGGTGTAAAAAGATGCAACATTTTCTATAGATAAAATGTTATAAAAGAAGAATCGGAATACGTCGAATTGTTATTCGCGTAGCATGAATACACAATTTGCAATACTAATTATACACAGGAACCCTTGATATATCACATTTCTACTGATTTAATTTAAAATCGTCATAGTCTAATGAATGTTTATGTTTGCGTTATCAAAAATAAAGTCTTAACATTTCAAAAGACGCTGAATGTTCCCTGACTTGCTTTTTATTGGGATACACTGTATACATGCTTATTTGACTTCAAATCGTTACTATATTATATTAGATAACTAACATGGATGGTATATTACCGGTACTATAAATACATATATGGACTCGTCTGATACATTATAATTTTATTTCACTCCCGAAATTATTTTCTTACATTGTTAATTTGTTAAATTGGCTTGACAAATTCAGATAACAATTATGTTAACCTAAATTATTTTGTTTATTTATATATCACTGGTGGAAACATGGAGCTGTTTGATTGGTTTATTCACGGCATAGATATTAATTATAATTTTATTTTATTTTTAAATTTATAAATTTATCTCAAATTAACTTTTGGGTCCGAGAAGTTTTCTTAAAGTGTCCGAAAAATCTAGGGTCCAATAAGTCTCTTAATATTGGTGGGGACCAAAAAATCTGGGGTCTGAGAAGTCACGTAACCGATCATCTTGGCCGTCTGTTGAGGTAATTTTTAAATGACATCTCAAAATTAGTTTCAACGCCGATTGCCTTTTTTAAAGACATTTCTTGTTTATAATAATTTTGTTGCTACACCACCTTATCCCCTTCACACACCTTACAATATCGTTCGTCGCTGCAGTCTTGCCCGTACTGGGTACAGTAGGCAGAAACATCCGCCGCGTCCCGGCACCCTTGACCTTTGAACCCTGGGGCGCATATCAGCTGTGCTGAATCTTTGGCAAAAACATTGTTATTTATTTGTTTATTTATTTATTTATCAATTTAATTGTAATTAATTAATTCATTCATTCATTAATTCATTCATTCATTCATCATCATCATCATCATCATCATCATTGCTATTATTATTATAATTATGATGATATGATGAAGTTGTCGATTATGATGATGATGATGATGCAATACATGAAACAGACAAATATTATAGGTTTGAATATTTATAACATTCAACATTTAACATTCAGCAATATTGTAAATCACATTAACTAACTTAATCTGTACAGCACAACAACATAGTAAAATGAACATTTCATATAAGTATAATATACAAATGGGACATGTTTTACTCAGCCTTTTCAGATAGCTATGGACAGAATATTGGACAGACAAACATATTCTCCCACATAGATTGGGGCTAATCAAGTTTAATTTTAGACACCCCATATTGTCTTCTGGTAACCAATTGAGTGACCTAAAATGTTCATTATGTGTATGAGTTGTGTTGTTCAACTCTAGAACATGTCTGGGCCCATATCCACAAAGCTGCTAAGTGAAAACTTAAGTTAATTTCTTAAAATCATAAAATTCCTTAAAGCTGTTGCTGCTTCATTTAAAGTTTATTTTGTATAAAGTGGCTTCAATCTAGTAAAGAATCAACAGTAGTATTTTCCCATATTTCAAATATAACGTATTTATTTTCAAACAGAAAAAGAAAAAAGAAAATTGTATTTGAATGTTTTCACTTAAATTTGACTTAAGATATTTCTCTTACTCAACTGATTATAAGGACATAATACCAGATGGAACACCACAGCCAAACCATCGGATCAAAGATGAAACCAGTATTATAGAAACACGCAGCAAAAATAAAAGCGGACTTAATATTGACCTCTGTGGTATTCAACGTATAATACGAGCACTTTAAGAAAAAGTACTGAACACATATACTTTCAATCGGACATGTGTGATTTAAATCATATCACAGAGTCATTTCCAAGACCTGTAGCTTATAATTTGATAAGAAGGGCACTGTGGTCCACAGTATCAAATGCCTTCTGTAAGTCTAAAATCACAACACCGACCATTCCGTTTCCCTTCTTGTACAATATATCAACGTAAGCAACATTATTATGTTAAATAGTATCTTCTGAATCCTGACTGAAAAATACTAACATCTTCTCCTTACTGTGTCATTCTACCAGATAATAACTCTGTTAAAAAATTGAATCAAGGCAATAGTAAAGCAGTTTTATCCTTTGACTGTAAGGTAAGGAACAACACGTTTAAGATCATCAGGAACAACACATTTCGAATAAAGACAATTGAGTGCAATTATATGAGTTCCATCTTTTACAAAACGTGATGGAAATTGGCCAAGACGTGTTGCTTTTGGGCATGATGATGACGATGATAATGATGTTGCTGCTGCTGATGATGACGACGATGATGATGATGACGACGACGACGACGATGATGATGATGATGGTGGTGATGATGATGATAATTATGATGAATGTGATGATTAATACGATGATGACTATGATGGTGATAATGATAACAATGACGATAAATATGATGATGATAATGATGATGACGACGACCATGATGATGATGAACATGACGACGACGATTATGACGATGATGGAGATGATTATAGTGATGATGATGGTGATGATGATGATGGACGCTTACCAATTGTATCAACGCATGTTCGATAAATCGTTGAATTGATGGGTGGAGATTTGGCACAGTGGTCGACCTCGTTCAGCATGCAGTCCAGGGATTCGTCGCCGACATGACACTGGCATCTGTATGGTTTGGTCTTGTTCATGACCAAGAAGCAGCCGCCCTCATGTTGACACGGTCGTGAGTTGCAGTAATTCAGAGTTTCACATTTGTCTCCTAAAAACGACAACACATATTCGCATCAATGACAGAGTTCCATTGGCTGTATAACCAGTTCAGTTCATTGCAGTACAATAAATAAATCTTAAGGTATTTAAGTTGCTCGTAGATACAAAATATGAATTATACATGTACAAAGAATTTGTATTTAAGTTGCTCGTAGATACAAAATATGAATTATACATGTACAAAGAATGCGTACCTTCGTAACTTGGTTTACATATGCATTTAGATTTATAACCCTTTGGTTGTTGGTAGATTTCGATCTCACATCTTTCAGTATTGTTCTGCACGCAGTCTGAAGGTTGACATTTGCTCGGGACATCACAATACCACCCTACGAATATCGGGATTATATTTTACTGGAATACTAGTTTTTATTGAATGTTTCCGAAAACAACAATTGCCGTCAATAAAATTTAATTTGTTTGTTAACGAATTCACTAATATTCAAAGATTGGAATACACATTTACTTATCGTATACGTTTCATACAGAATTACGAATTAAAAATTTTCAAACTTTTTCTTACATATTTCAAAAATAAAAATAATCTGTAAATACCGCTTCGTTGATCAGTAATCATCAGATGAAATGGATTACAAGTATAAAGCGTTTGTAAAGCGAAACGATGGAATAATTTGAAGCGTTTCTGTTGTTTTCGTTAAATTTATATTTAAAAAAAACCCACATGCATCGCATAGAAAAAGTTAACTTGATACATGAACAAGGTAAATAAATCGGAATGGTTGAGAGATAAGCGCGTTAGACTTTTGATCCGGAGGTCTGAGGTTCGATCCCCGGTGCGAGCAACAAAACACAAAAATCTGTGAACACGTCGATTTTGTTTTAATTCTATCGGTTGTTCTAAAACCAATAACCACATTATGACGTATGACTGCCTGGCTCGGCAAGCTTAGTTGGTAGAGCGCTGCACTGTCAATCCGGGGATCGTGAATTCGAACCCCAGCCCGGCCATATAACTTGTGTGGGGATTGGTCATGAAATTATTTCTACGGCCATTCTACCCCTACCTCTGATTCAAGTAGGGCAGTTGTAAGTTGCTGGCATAGGTATGTGCACTTAGTACTGGTAAACCGCTTAGATCGGCTAAGCTTGCCCAGGAAAAGTGTGAGAAGGTTAACTGACCGCCGTGATATAACTGAAATACTGTTAAAAACGGCGAAAGATCCAAACAAACAAACAAAATATTAACTGGTTAATTATAGCACACATGGGCGGCTGTGCGCTGCACGTGGAGGTCTGTGGTTAATGAAAGCACACATGGGCGGCTGTGCGCTGCACGTGGAGGCCTGCGGTTAATGAAAGCACACATGGGCGGCTGTGCGCTGCACGTGGAGGCCTGTGGTTAATGAAAGCACACATGGGCGGCTGTGCGCTGCACGTGGAGGCCTGCGGTTAATGAAAGCACACATGGGCGGCTGTGCGCCGCACGTGGAGGCCTATGGTTAATGAAAGCACACACGGGCGGCTGTGCGCTGCACGTGGAGGCCTGTGGTTAATGAAAGCACACATGGGCGGCTGTGCGCTGCACGTGGAGGCCTGTGGTTAATGAAAGCACACATGGGCGGCTGTGCTACAGCTACAACGATTCAGACATGGCTCAATTCGATTTCGATTTCAAGTATCATTTAGTTGAATATTTCGAATCGATTTTTTTCCTATATAATATCGAAAGAATCGTTACAGCTCTAGTCTGCGCTGTTCGAGCATTTTCTAGTTTTCATATGACATTTCTTCAATATACAATAGCTAAGATAAGATAAGATAAGATTTATTTAAAGACGGCAAGACAAAAGCTGTGTTGTTGTTTTTTAATTGAATACTTGGTCATCGCATTAAAAATATATATTTTTAGCGAGCGAGAGCAAAAAAAATAAATATTATTTTTCTAATTTTGGTTATGTTGGTGCCAGCGCATAATTTTCGCGAATTTATAGATATAAAAATAAGTATTTTTGCTTTTAACATAAGAAAATTTAAGTAATAACTGTATACAATGACAAACCATGAGATAAACAGATCTAACATAACATATCTCCTAATACGGAAATTGTCAACAAGTTTAACATATATCAATGAACCGTTCATTCTAGTATAACTTTACGAACTTGTTCAGAATTTAAATGCGAAATGAAAGCACTTATACTATGTCTAATTGTCATGATTTGGATAAGAGAAATAAAACCATTTTAAAATTTAAAATATATTCAAGAACAAAAAAAATATAAAAAATATAAAATAATATAGAATTTTATTGTTGGAAATCTTGTCTGGTAGCGATTGTTTTATCTTTTTTTGTTTGTTTTACCCTTACGATATAATAATCGTGAACATTTGCCGTAGCTGTTGGTATATATTCCTAAAATTTGAAAAACATGTTACTTGTAATGCAGATCATGATGGGAAAGTAACTTAACATATTCATCCCTATATCAATCATTGTACAAAGGCCATATTTACTGATACATTTAGTGAACTACACTCATATAATAGGCATGTTTAATTGAAAACACACATCATTTATTACAAATAACTTTTTTTGACGAGTTGTATTCCAAAACGAATAAACGACATGGATATTAAAAACATTTAAAAAACAGCAACATGTATTATGTAAATAAGCAACATTTTTTAAATGAGTATCAATCTTATCCATTTTGATGTGACTTTGTCATTTATACTTATCATTTTATAGTATTTAATAACATTAAAACGCATTAAGATGATGTTAACACATTTATTAAATGTTTGCTTAGAATTTGTATTCATGATTCAATTGTACGCAGAGGCTGGAAGATGCCACTTTTGGTGGACGCATGTGTAATTTACTCATCTAAGTCAATGTTGACTGTTATTCCGTTGTATAAATGACCCGCTTCACAAAAATGTTTTACTTTTGTTCACGGAGCGAGCGTAGAGCATTTAAAAAAAAAAAATTTGCAAAAAACGGTGTTGATAATCCCAATGGCCAAGACTTCAATTTGGTGTGGCCTTACCAGAATGATATTTACTTACCTTTGAATTCACCTGTGCATAGGCAAATATTATTTGTGCATGTCCCACCATTGGAACACGGATTCCCTGTAATAGAATATGACATGATTATACAGTGTACGAATCTTACATACATGTATTATCAAAGATATTAATAAAAGAGGTTCACGGCCTTTTGGAAGTGTTCAAACCTTATATTCATCATGAAGCTTGACATAATGTAAAGTCCAATGTATGCACTATAATAATGATACTTTTTCCATTATCAATCGAAATTATTGTTTTCATATACAGTTATTTCGGTTTTTAGATCGTATATACATACTCTAAAATAATATATAGAGGATATGTGTTTGGTTTCGGTGTAATACCGCTTATTAGGGAGACAATATTTTCACAAGCGCTTGCGCGAGTGAAAATATGAAAATTGTCTCCCTTCCCAGTGAAAAAAGTAGTCCAGCGCAGTGAGTGATATAGGGATATCTCTCACTGAACTTTTCCTATATTTCACTTCTTAGCATAAAATAAAAATTTGTTGCAGTGTCGCAATAAAAATGTTTTATTATATTTATTAAACAAGACGGCCAAAAAGCCCTAGGTCGCTCATCTGAGAGGCTAAGGAACTAAACTGTTCTGAGCAAGTTTTGTGATGATTGGCCTATACATGTGGCCTCAAGAATGTTTTAAAGCTTTTTGTTAAATTTTGCCATGATGACCTAGTTTGTTTTACCCCACATGACCCAGTTTAGAACTTGTCCCAAGATATTATTGAAAAAAAGGTTCTGAGCAATTTTCAAGAAGATTGGGCAAAACTAGAGTTTTTACATTTGTTTTCTATTTGACCTAGTTTTTGGCCACACATGAGCCATTTTCAAACTCCGCCGAGATATCATTGGAACAAAGGATATGGGCAAGTTTCATGCAGATCGGGAAATACTTGTGGCCTTTAGAGTGTTCACAAGAGTTCAAAATACCCATATAAGGAAAACTGCCCCGCCCCATGACGGCCACGTTTTTCAGCAGAGTGGAACCATTATCAAACTCAGCCAAGATATCATAAGAACAAAGGTTCTGAGCAAGTTTGATGTTGATTTGGCAAAAAATGTGACTACTAGAATGTTCACAAGCTTTTAATAGCCCTATAAGGAAAACTGCCCCGCCCCCTGGCGGCCATGTTTTTTCAAGGGAGCGGAACTATTTTCAAACTCACCCGAGATATCAGAAGAACAAAGGTTTTGAGCAAGTTTCATGTTGATTGGAAAAAAAATGTGGCTTCTAAAGTGCAAACAAGCTTGTTCTATAGCCACATAAGAAAAACTGCTCCGCCCCCTGGCGGCCATGTTTTTCAACGGAGCGGAACCATTTTTGAACTCGGCCGAGATATAATCAGAGCGAATGTTCTGACAAAGTCTAATGTTAATTGGGCAAAAAATGTGACTTCCAGAGTGTTCACAAGCTTTTTCTTCAAATTGACTTAGTGACCTAGTTTTTGACCCCACTTTACCCAGTTTTGAACTCGGCCGATATATCATTGGGAGAAAGGTTCTGAGCAAGATTCAAGAAGATTGGGCAAAAAATGTGACTTCTAGAGTGTTAACAAGCTTTCTCTTCAATTTGCCCTAGTGACCTAGTTTTTGACCCCACATGATCCAGTTTCGAACTCCGCCGATATACCATCAGGAAAAATGTTCTGACCAAGTTTCATGAAGATTGGGGAAAAATGTGACTTCTAGAGTGTTAACAAGATTTTTCTTCAATTCGATGTAGTGACCTAGATTTTGACCCCACTTGACCCAGATTCGAACTCGGCCGAGATATCATTGTGTCAAATGTTCTGACAAAGTTTCATGAAGATTGGCAAAAATGTGACTTCTAGAGTGTTAACAAGCTTTATCTTCAATTTAACTTAGTGACCTAGTTTTTGACCCCACATGACCCGGATTTGAACTCTGGCGAGATATAATTTGGTCAAATGTTCTGACCAAGTTTCACGAAGATTGGCCAATAAATGTGGCCTCTAGAATGTTAACGAGGTAAATGTTGACGACGCACGACGCACGACCGACAAAAGGCGATCACAAAAGCTCATCATGAGCACGTATCCCTTTTAGCAGACAACTATACAATGTTGTTGCTAGATGGATCTCACCAGAGCAGGGTGGCAGCGTGGTTACTGCAGCGACAGTGGTTGCAGTCACCGCAGTTGTATCCGCCCTGTGCGTGCCATAGGTGGAGCCTGCGAACAAAAATGGCATTTATGATGACATGCCCGACCTTGGGTAGTGACATAAGTTTGACACACAAAAATGCCAAATACTAGAATATGAAATGAAATATATCAATATATATTATTAAATATCATTATCTTTGTTATAAACGAATCTGACAGTGTACCGGTATAAAAGCTTTTTTTTATTGAGAAAATTTATTTGTATTTTGTAGTTTCGAATTTTTTCTTTAATTATTAAATTATTCTGGAAATCAACCTTTTTGCTTTATTAGTACATTGTGTTATGTATTGTGAAGAAATATGTGCATAAGGTTTTGGCTTAACGTTCAGTATTGTTAAGGAAAACGAAACTAATAGTATGTATAATTACGTAGAATTGTTGTCAATTCATCTGAAACCGTATCAGTCGTTACCTCCTCGTTTGATTCAGTTGTTGGAACTGTAAAATGAACAAAAATGTACTTATTAATTTATCTATGGGGAAGTGTCAACGGTGTCTGTGTAACTATGGGGACGTTTCAACGATGTCGGTGTAGCTATGGGGACGTTTCAACGGTGTCAGTGTAGCAATGGGGAAGTTTGAATGGTGTCAGTGTAGCTATGAGGACGTTCGAACTGTGTCAGTGTAGCTATGAGGACGTTTCACCGGTGTCAGTGTAGCTATGGGGACGTTTCAAAGGTGTTAGTTTAGCTATAGGGACTTTTCAATGGTGTCAGTGTAGCTATGGGAAAGGTACACCGGTGTCAGAGTAGTTATGGGGAGGTTTCAACAGTGTCAGTGTAGCTGTGGAAAACGTTAACCGGTGTTAGTGTAGCTATGGGAAAGGTTCATCACTGTCAGTGTAGCTATGGGGAGGTTTCACCGGTGTCAGTGTAGCTATGGGGAAGGTTCACCGGTGTCAGTGTAGCTATGGGGAAGGTTCACCGGTGTCAGTGTAGCTCTGGGGACGTTTTACCGGTGTCAGTTTAGCTATGGGGATGTTTCAACGGTGTCAGTGTAGCGATGTGGACGTTTTAACGGTGTCAGTGTAGCTATGGAAAACGTCATCTCTAAATAAACGTGTATTAATTCAGACGTTGCACAGATGTCGGTGTAGCCATGGGTAAGGTTCGCAGGTGTCAATGTAGCTATGGAGACGTTTCACCGGTATCAGTGTAGATAGTGGGACGTTTCAACGGTGTCTGTGTAGTTATGGGGACGTTTCAACGGTGTCAGTGTAGCTATTGGAAAGGTTCACCTGTGTCAGTGTAGCTATGGGACGTTTGAACAGTATCAATGAAGCTATGATAAAGTTTCACCGGTGTCAGTGTAGCTATGGTCTTTTCAATGGTCAGTGTAGCTACGGGGAATATTCACCAGTGTCAGTGTTGCTTTGGGAAAATTTTCACCGATGTCAGTGTAGCTATGGGGAAGGTTCACTGGTGTCGGTGCAGCTATGGGAAATATTCACTGGTGTCGGTGCAGCTATGGGGAATGACCACCGGTGTCAAAATAGCTATGGGATATATTCACCAGCGTCAGTGTAGCTATTGGGAAGGATTACCGGTGTCTGTGTAGCTCCGGGGAAGCTTAATCGGTGTCAATGTAGCGATGGGGAAATATTCACCCGTGTCATTGTAGCTATGTGGAAATATTAACCGGTGTCAGTGTAGCTATGGAAAAGGTTCACAAGTGTCAGTGTAACCATGGAAAATATTCACTGGTGTCAGTGTAGCTATGGGGAAGGTTCACCGGTGTCAGTGTAGCTATGGGGACGTTTGACCGGTGTCAGTGTAGATATAGAGACGATTCAAAGTTGTCAATGTAGCTACGGGAAAGGTTGACCAGTGTCAGTGTAGCTATGGGGACGTTTCACCGGTATCAGTGTAGCAATGGAAAAGGTTCACCTCTGTTCAGTAACTATGAACAAGCTACGGGTAGTATTCCCCGACATCGATGTAGCTAGGGAAATTATTTCCCGATGTCGGTAGGGCTAGGGGAAGTATTTTCCGATGTCGGTGTGGCTAGGGGAAGTATTTCTTGGTTTCGGTGTGGCTAGGGGAAGTATTTTCCGATGTCGGTGAGGTAGGGGAAGTATTTCTTGGTTTCGGTGTGGCTAGGGGAAAGTATTTCCCGATGTAGATATGGCTATGGGAAGTTTTCACCAATGTCGGTGTGGCTAGGGGAACTATTCCCTGATGTCGATGTGGCTAGGGGAACTTTTCCCTGATGTCGCTGTGGCTAGGGAAAGTATTTTCAGATGTCGGTGAGGCTAGGGGAACTATTCCCTGATGTCGGTGTGGCTATGGGGAACTATTCATTGATGTCGGTGTGGCTAGGGGAACTATTCCCTGATGTCGGTGTGGCTAGGGGAAGTATTTTCAGATGTCGGTGAGGCTAGGGGAAGTACTCCTTCGTTTGGGTGTGGCTAGGGGAAGTATTTCCCGATGTAGGTATGGCTATGGGAAGTTTTCACCGATGTCGGTGTGGTTAGGGGAACAATTTCCTGATGTCGGTGTGGCTAGGGGAACTATTCCCTGATGTCGGTGTGGCTAGGGGAACTATTCCCTGATGTCGGTGTGACTAGGGAAAGTATTCACCGATGTCTGTGTGGCTAGGGAAAGTATTTCAGATGTCGGTGTGGCTTGGGGAAGTATTTCCCGATGTCGGTGTTGTTATGGGAAGTATTCAACAATGTCGGTGTGGCTATGATAATTATCTTTGATGTTGTTGTTTTGCTGGGTGAAGTATTTCACGATGTCTCTGTGGCTAGGGGACGTATTCACCGATGTCGGCGTGGCACGGGGAAGTATTCACCGATGTTGGTGTGGCATGGGGAAGTATTCACCGATGTTGGTGTGGCTAGGTGACGTATTCACCGATGTTGGTGTGGCTAGGTGACGTATTCACCGATGTCGGTGTGGCTAGGGGACGTATTCACCGATGTCGGTGTTACTAGGGAAGTATTTCCTGATGTCCTGATGCCGGCGTGGCTAGGGGAACTATTCCCTGATGTCGGTATGGCTAGGGGAAGTATTCCCTGATGTCGGTGTGGCTAGGGGAACTATTCCCTGATGTCATTGTGGCTAGGGGAAGTATTCACCAATTTTGGTGTGGCTAGGGAAAGTATTCACCGATGTCGGGTTGGCTAGGGGAAGTATTCACCGATGTCGGTGTGGCTAGGGGAACTATTCACCGATGTCGGTGTGGCTAGGGAAAGTTTTCCTTGATGTCGGTGTGGCTAGGGGAAGTAATACCTGATGCCGGTGTGGCTAGGGGAACTATTCCCTGATGTCGGTGTGGCTAGGGGAAGTATTCACCGATGTCGGTGTGGCTAGGGGAAGTATTCACCGATGTTGGTGTGGCTAGGGAAAGTATTCACCGATGTCGGTGTGGCTAGGGGAACTATTCCCCGATGTCAGTGTGGCTAGGGGAACTATTCCCTGATGTCGGTGTCGCTAGGGGAAGTATTTCCTGATGTCCTGATGCCGGTGTGGCTAGGGGAAGTATTCCCTGATGTCGGTGTGGCTAGGGGAACTATTCCCTGATGCCGGTGTGGCTAGGGGAAGTATTCCCTGATGTCGGTGTGGCTAGGGGAAGTATTCACCGATGTCGGTGTGGCTAGGGAAAGTATTCACCGATGTCGGTGTGGCTAGGGGAACTATTCCCTGATGTCAGTGTGGCTAGGGAAAGTTTTCCTTGATGTCGGTGTGGCTAGGGGAAGTAATCCCTGATGTCGGTGTGGCTAGGGGAACTATTCCCTGATGTCGGTGTGGCTAGGGGAACTATTCCCTGATGTCGGTGTGGCTAGGGAAAGTTTTCCTTGATGTCGGTGTGGCTAGGGGAAGTAATCCCTGATGTCGGTGTGGCTAGGGGAACTATTCCCTGATGTCGGTGTGGCTAGGGGAAGTATTCACCGATGTCAGTGTGGCTAGGGGAACTATTCCCTGATGTCAGTGTGGCTAGGGGAACCATTCCCTGATGTCAGTGTGGCTAGGGGAACTATTCCCTGATGTCATTGTGGCTAGGGGAACTATTCCCTGATGTCGGTGTGGCTAGGGGAACTATTCCCTGATGTCAGTGTGGCTATGGAAACTTGTCCCTGATGTCAGTGTGGCTAGGGGAACTATTCCCTGATGTCAGTGTGGCTAGGGGA
The DNA here is from genome assembly GCA_027627225.1 of Congeria kusceri. Taxonomy (NCBI): domain Eukaryota; kingdom Metazoa; phylum Mollusca; class Bivalvia; order Myida; family Dreissenidae; genus Congeria; species Congeria kusceri. The sequence goes on along the minus strand of CM051032.1, from coordinate 41,755,774 downwards.
ACTGTTCCCTGATGTCAGTGTGGCTAGGGGAACTATTCCCTGATGTCGGTGTGGCTAGCGGAAGTATGTTAAACTGTTGTTTCATCATGTGTAATGATCAGATAAGTTTCTCAAAAGTATATGTTATTAGGTCAAAAAGACGTGTCATTATGTTAAAATGTTGTTTCATCATGTGTAATGATCAGATTAGTTTGTCAAAGTATATGTTATTATGTCAAAAAGACGTGTCATTATGTTAAAATGTTGTTTCATCATGTGTAATGATCAGGCGAGTTTGTCAAAAGTATATGTTATTATGTCCAAAAGACGTGTCATTATGTTAAAATATTGTTTCATCATGTGTAATGATCAGGTGAGTTTGTAAAAAGTATATGTTATTATATCCAAAAGACGTGTCATTATGTTAAAATGTTGTTTCATCATGTGTAATGATCAGGTGAGTTTGTCAAAAGTATATGTTATCATGTCAAAAAAGACGTGTCATTATGTTAAAATGTTGTTTCATCATGTGTAATGATCAGGTGAGTTTGTCAAAAGTATATGTTATTATGTCCAAAAAGACGTGTCATTATGTTAAAATGTTGTTTCATCATGTGTAATGATCAGGTGAGTTGTCAAAAGTATATGTTATTATGTCAAAAAAGACGTGTCATTATGTTAAAATGTTGTTTCATCATGTGTAATGATCAGCTGAGTTGTCAAAAGTATATGTTATTATGTCCAAAAGACGTGTCATTATGTTAAAATGTTGTTTCATCATGTGTAATGATCAGGTGAGTTTGTCAAAAGTATATGTTATTATGTCCAAAAGACGTGTCATTATGTAAAAATGTTGTTTCATCATGTGTAATGATCAGGTGAGTTTGTCAAAAGTATATGTTATTATGTCAAAAAAGACGTGTCATTATGTTAAAATGTTGTTTCATCATGTGTAATGATCAGGTGAGTTTGTCAAAAGTATATGTTATTATGTCCGAAAGACGTGTCATTATGTTAAAATGTTATTATGTCAACAATATTTTATTATAATGACACGTCTTTTGGACATAATAACATATACTTTTCGTTTAAACCTATTTATTTTAGCTCGATTGCATCGAAAGCTTATAGAGACACTCTCGAGTCCGTTTCCAGGGAAGAACCAGTACTTGGTGTCTTTGGAAAGATCTTGTGAACGCTCCCCGAGTGGGGATCGAACCCGGGACCTCCCGGTCGCAAGGCGGACACCACATCCACTGCACCATTGCGACTTAAACGTATACTTTTGACAAGTTCATTTGATCGTAGAGCATGATAAAACAATATTTTCACATAATGACACGTTTTTTTGACATAAAAACATATTTTCGACGAGTTAACCTGATCATAGCACATGATGAAACAATATTTTAACATAATGACTCGCCTTTTTGACATAATAACACATTCCTGAACAAGGCAATACGATTCATGACGACATAAGACAGTCATGGCGTTCCATATAAAATGGCCTAAAACAATCACGCATTGTCTGCGTTCAACATAATGGCTGTTACTAGTATGGAGTGTATTCTAAATGCATGGAGCCGGATTTAAACGTATCAGCTCTACCGGAAACGGTGTGCATTCTTCGACGAAACTGTTAAGTATACACTTATCATGGGCGATGATGAGTCCGTCCTGAATCACGAGTGATTCATTGGCAGTGACAGTGACTAACGAGTAGCAATATTAAAGAAAGAAGACATTTTTCTGAACGTAATGATTTATAATGCATTTACTAAATGTAACATTACCATTTGCAATTGTCCAATTATTATGGACTAAATGCTTTACTTTAAGTAAAATTGAGCCGCATAAGGCGAGATTTTTTATTTCTTGGTTCTCAGATCCGCCGACCCGATTTTTTCCAAAAAGCAAAAAAAAAAAATTCTTTTTTTTATAGAATGTAACCGATATCGTAAAAATAACCATGTGAAAGGGTTTCAACTAGCTGTTACACAGAATGCTAAAAAAACGCTGAAGAGATGACTAAATTTTATGTAACATGCATTGTGACTGTATATCGCTGCATGATTCATATGATATGCTATCTGTTATTTTATACATCGTGCAACACTTAAAGTCAGAAGAAAATACTCAGTAAAAACAAATGAAGATCTTAAAATCATTGTATTAAATATACATTTATAATTTAAATATCAATATTATAATTAACAAATTTCATTGGTGTATATTTATTTATTCATAAGATATATTCAGTTAAGTTTTCACTTCATTAAACATGCTGTTATACATAATTTATAATATGGCCACTGTCCAGCGATATCTGTCTGACGTACTTTGTCACAGTAGTTTTTATATGATACACGTTGCCTTTTAATGTTACTATTATTAGTATTAATTGCATGGTTGTCATGCAGTGATTGGTTAATGTTGTGCAATACGATTTTTGTAAGAAATAATGCATAATGATATTAATATCACTGCCCATTTCCATTTGTGAAATTATAGTCTTAAATTTACTCAATTCTGTGTATTTATATATATATCTTTTTTTTTCCCCATCTCCAAACGGACACTTTTCCAAAAATGTCCGAGAACCAAGAAATAAAAAAACTCTGGCCTAATATATATAACAATGTATGTAAAGTGGTAGTCGCTTAATATACGAGGAGCGCTTACATTACTTCATTTTAAAGAAACAATATTAATTATGTTTGTCCATTGCTTTCTTACTATTGCTTTGTGACGTGTCTGTTGTTTTACCGGACAATTTGTATCAGATATTCTAAAATGACTTATTTCAACACCCGCACGAATATCGGACACTGGTTATCAGATATCATTCAATGACTTATTTCCCCACCCGCACAAATATCGGACAATGATTTACAGATATTCTTAAATTACTTATTTCTACACCCGCACCAATATCGGATAATGATTATCAGATATTTTTAATGACTTATTTCCTCACCCGCACCAATATCGGACAATGATGATCAGATATTCTTAAATGACTTATTTTCGTACCCCCACCAATATCGGACAATCATTATCAGATATTCTTAAATGAATAATTGCCTCACCCGCACCAATATAGGAGAAGGATTATCGGATATTCTTAAATTATTTATTTCCACACCCGCACCAATATCGGACAATGATGAATCAGATATTCTTAAATCACTTATTTCCTCCACCGCACCAATATCGGACAATGATGATCAGATATTCTAAAATGACTTATTTCCTCACTAGTACCAATGTCGGACAATGGTGATTCAGATATTCTTAAATTATTTATTTCCTCACCTGCACCACTATCGGACAATGATGATCAGATATTCTTAAATGACTTATTTCCTCACCCATTACCAATCTCGGACAATGATGAATCAGATATTCTTAAATGACTTATTTCCTCACCCGCATCAATATCGGACAATGTTTATCAGAGTTTCTTAATTGACTTATTTCCTCTACCGCACTAATATCGGACACTGGATATCAGATATTCTTAAAATACAAATTTATTTCCTCACCCGCACCAATATCAGACAATTGTTATCAGATATTCTTAAATTACTTATTTCCACTCCCGCACCAATATCGGACAATTGTTGTCAGATATTCTAAAATTACTTATTTCCCCACCAGCACCAATATCGGACAATGGTTTCAGATATTCTTAATTTACTTATTTTCACACCCGCACCAATATCGGACAATGGTTTTCAGATAGTTTTAAATGACTTATTTCGCCACACGCACCAATATCGGACAATGTTTATAATATATTCTTAAATTTTCTATTTTCACACCCGCACCAATATCGGGAAATTGTTATCAGATATCATTAAATGACTTATTTCGCCACACACACCAATATTGGATCAGATATTCTTAAATTACTTATTTCCACACCCGCACAAATATCGGATAATTGTTATCGGATATCATTTAATGATTTTATTTCCCCACACGCACCAATATTGGACAATGGTAATAAGATATTCTTAAAGCACTTATTTCCTCACCAGCACCAATATCGGACAAGGGTTATCAGATATTATATAAATATTGACTTCCTTGACGGTGACAGTGCGTCTTCAAATATCAAATTGTTGCCCGCTGCAGTTTTATATGCATTATATAGAGAAATAATCAAGTCAGGTATAATAATCTTAAATGACTTATTTTCTGACAAAAACCAATATCGGACAATGGTTATCAGCAACTTTTTTGTAGCTGATGATGCAATGCCCAATTATAAAGAGGTACGAAATTCCAGCTGCATCAGCTGTGGAGAAATCCTTATTAAAAGGACTAGTTCACATATATTTTTTTCAAATATGCTATTAAACGTTTAACCTGAAATTAACCTGAACTAAAGAGCTCAAGTATTATAACATGAAAAGCATTTTTTTTTTAAGTGCCTCCACCGGGGCTCGAACCTACGAAACCCGGATTAAAAGGCTAACGCGCTTTAACACCACTCGTCCAGTCCGATTTACATACATGTCTGTATTTTCATTTATTTATTTTTTTTGCTTCACATAAGTGACTCACGTGTTCTCAAAACTATTTTCGAATACAACAGAAACACTCCAAAGTATTCGATTGTTTCGCGTTACAAACGTTAACATTTTATCAATTTCAACAGATACTAACTCATTAACGAAATGTTCGTTCCAATACATTTTTATGTCAATAATATTATTTCGCTCCTATATACACTATTCTTTTATTTTTGGAATCGGTGACAACAATTTTGAAAATCGTCAAATCATCGATCTGTGAACAGGTCCCTTTAACATCAGAATGACCTTTATTTCTGACTAGTGACCAATTGCCCTTATATCGCCCGCGTACATACTAAGAAACAAATAAATAAAATCAACATCGCAAAATGTGTATGACCTTCACTTTTTGATCACTAATTTTTAGTGATCTTTATACAATGCTAATTTTTTTTGTTAAATTAAAATAGCGTTAACTGAAATTGAGCTTTCATTTTAACCAAAAGGCGGCGATTTTTGCAGTATTGATTACCAGCATTTCCGCATCGTACACGTACACATTATACATGTAATTATCCATTGTAATCACAAATAATCATAACTTGTAATTGTTAATTGATAACTTATGGACAAAGAGTAACATAATAAATAAAGCCTGCTTAATTGTGGTTATTATTGTTTTTCATAACAATATATTTTTATCACATGCTACACATTGTTTTCCGTGTAATACAGCCGTAAGATAACATTTTGAGCGTTTTCATTGGCTACATATTCTTTGACTGACCAATCGCATGACGTTAGTTTGGTGACGTCGTCATCATGAAAGGACGTCACGTCAATACATAACTTTTAGGATTTATCAACATCGTTTTGTTAAATTTTGTTAAGTTTTTTTCGTTTTAAAGCATGTGATAAAAAATCGGACACTCATTGTCATTTCATACTATATTTTATTAAACTCGTCCAAGAAATTCGTTGGTAAGCTCGCCAAAGGCTCGCTTACTAACAAAATTCCTGAACTCGTTTAATAAAATAAGGCATAAAATGACAACTCGTGTAGATCCTACATATATCAATGATTAAATGAAAGCGAGTACAGACAGTGGTTGAAACGTGAAGAAAAAGTGAACAGACAAGCAGTACAATATTTACCATCACCAGCCCAAATTCCAATTATGACGGCAACGAAGCAGAAACATTTTGCGTTTATGGTTTTCATTATTGACGTATTTATTTTTCAAAAAGATTGCAACTTGTAGCCTACGAAAACAGTCCAGGTTTTTAGCATTCAACCCGTCGTCCGTTTGCACAAAACAAACACAGCGGAAACAAACTTGAAAGCGGAAATTATTTAAGTAGGGACACATGGTACACATTGAACACAAGCAAAGTTTATATTAAAGTTATAGTCACCTTATCGTTGTGATCGCGGCAGTTAAATATAATTGACTATAAATATACATGTATTTTCATACTGGCGTCCTTACTGCGACCAAAACAGTCAGTTTTTGGAAAACGCCAATAGTCGCAATAAGAACGCCAATGCATTTTCTTAAAAAACATCCAAATTCCTGTCATTCGTCACACATGGATCCTGCTATCTGTTTTCTTAACGTATACACGGCGTCCACACCAAGACCTAACCAAGTCCTAAGCGTTTTGACTGTTTTTACACTGCGTCCCCACGGCATCCGCGTGGCGATCATTGGCGACGACACGGCGTCCACACTACGTTATTGGCGTATCTTCGACGACAATACTGAGACCATGGCGTTTGCACGGCGACTGCACTACGACCATACAGCGTCCGCGCTGCGTGTATAAAAACGCCTTCAATATGTAAAGATGTGATTTTATTCCAAATAAATTCGCACGATTTTATGCCGAAGTCAAGGGGCTGTGGCAGAGCAGCCAGGACTATTACATCGACGTCATCTCCTGACAGAGGCTTAGGGTCGGACACGCAGTCCACTGGCAATGTCCGACAAAGTGAAAGCCCAGTTAAGGCAAACAAGGAAAAGCTGGTTATAGAGCGCCCTTGCGGGACAAGACGAAGAGGTCATGGTGAACTGGCTTAGACAGCATCCACAACATTTAAGTAAAACGTTATCCTCCTATAAGGGCTAGAAAGATGACCTCTGGGCCGAGCAGGCCCGAGTTTTTGAAAACGATGTTGACATCCTCACAGCTTGGTATCGGTCCATTCGTAACAGGTATGGAAAGCTGACAAAACTGAAGTCTGGAGCTGGTACGGGCGACTGTACCGAACGTGACCTGTGGATCATCCTCGACAGGTTCTCTTTCTGAAGACCCACATCTAGAAGGTCCAGTTAAGAACCGTTGTCAGTGTAAGCACACTTTTCGGTATCAATTTCATATACTAAGTAATACTGCACATGTAATTTTATTTCTTTTGATAAAATATTAAATATCCCAAGTTTACATTAAATAAATAACCATTTAAGTAGTAGCACTTTTTCAATAGATCTTTGTCATATACAAATGTTATAATTCGTTGCTAATCACGCCATCCTCTCGTGTATTTGCAATTTTAAAAGTAAGCTGGCAGCATAGACACAGGTGGACTGCGACGCGGAGTCCGTAGACACAGACAAGGCTCAGCGTCCCCCGTCTACGACAGGGCCCACGTCGACTCCCGAAAGTACTGATGAGCTTACCGTTCTTGATGTCAGGCCTAAAAGTGATCGTTATATGGGGCTACTGCGGAGGAAGAGAAGCTGTTTAAAGCTCTGAACGAGAGGGGGCGCCAGTCCATGCAGTTTGCAGGAGAAATTGCTCGAGATGGTCAAACCGACTGCGCCTCCCGGCGAGCGGGCAACATTTGGAGAATGGGCCAACACAGTAATGGGGGAACTAGACCGAAGTTTGTGGAGACAGTTTCAGCAAGAACAAACTCAGCTGCTCTATAAGTACTTAGACCTTAACGACAGGGTTCGATCTCAGCCATCCCAGGGATGTCAATCTTCCCAGCCGCAACAGCAACAGTGACAAACCCCGCAACCACAGAAGCAACACTGGCAGCCCGGCCAGCAGCAGACTTCCTCTACTCATCAGACTCTTCAGTCATCACAGTAGCAGCCTCCGCCCCAGAACTGGCCGTCTCAAGTTCTGAGTCATTGTAGATCATGGCATCAGACATCTCACCCCACATCTGTCCATAAGAAGTTGTAGTCAGCATCTACTTGTCCCATTAATATGATGGAGAATAATCCATTGTAGTTGTGGAACAGGCTCCCACTGTTGGCTCACCAAGGTGGTGTCCTGGGTCCGCTCCTGTTACTTTTGAACATAATGACACTTCAAACTGAACGTGTCAGGGCTGCGTAGACAAATGATTTGCTGCGCAGGACGATCTGATCAAACGTAACATAGAACCATGTCGTTATAGCGCATTTCATACGTTGGACCGGAACTGAATGATAACATTATCGTGTGTGAGGACGATTTAGAGATCATGCATTAAATGGTACTGGTAAGTTTTGTATATACGTCATGTTACTACGACAGAGAGTCAGGACGAGTTTGGAATTAAAGGTCATACGATTTTTAATACTGGCACGTTACTTATTTATGACCTCGAGTCAGTATGAAAAGACAACGCGTTCGTCAATCATGACCACGAAAGTTCCTGTAACAAATTAATCATGTGTTCTTATGGTCCAATGTTAAGCAATGAAGGTTTTAATAAGTGATGACCGCCAGTTAATCCGCCATAGCAACGTGTTTGTTAATCATGAGCCCACTGCAACATGTTTGTAATTGTAATGACCATTCGTATGTCGGAAACATTATGACCACATGAGGATTTGAGTAATTAGACAGTGACAACCAGGAGTTCAAAATGCATGGCCATGCAATAGTAATTTATAACCACGAGGTAGTCAGATACAGACAATTATTGAACTATTATGAACGTTTGTACGTAGTCATGAACACAATTTAATAAGCCATTACAAATAGTGATCACCGAGTTATTTAAATTATGTTAGGTTAGCAAGCTTTGGCCATGCGTTTGTAATTATTATATAGTAAAGAGTAATTGTAATTCGCCAAACATCTTAATTTTTTTAATAACTGAATCCTGAAAATGTAGTTTAGCACTATAAACACACAGAGAGAAACTTGTGGAAAATGGCACATTATGAAACATACATAACAAAAAAAAAACATACATAACATAAAACATACATAACATTAACTGTTATCATTTAACGCATTTGTGTTATGACTACGTGGAAAATGGCACTTGATGAAACACAATAACATACACCTTCGAGAACATAAACTGATTTGTGCCATGGCTATGTGGAAATTAAAATATATTATGAAAGCACGTTGCACTTTGGATTTAAACATTCACAAGAGTAATCAGAAGTAATCTTAACTGCGTACACTTATCGTACGTAATAGTACACATTATTATCTGAATCACTTATTAACAAATAGTTTATTTTTGTAGTGTAATTTATCTCCATCATAATGGTTCAAATTAATAAGTTTATTTTATTAATTTGCTTTCAAGATAAAAAATGTCAATCCAATCAATTGTTACGCAGTAACAAATTAAAAAATAATTTAACCAAACGATTCAAAATTTGAATGCTCGAACACCTAATATAAATTTTGTACTAAAACGTTCACAATGTGGTATGTGGTATGAGGATGAAAATAATGTGAACTGACTGCAAGTAACAAAAGCATATGCTTGTATTTTTTTTTTTAACTTTAACCAGATATATGTATACAATAATATCAACTGATAATGTTTGATCACTGAGGCTCGTTAAAATAAAATGTTAGAGTGATGGTTATATTCCCTTATTAACCTTGGGTTAATTTCTTTTCAACATCTGTTTATGTATATAAAACAATATGCAAAGCGAGCATTTTGCAATGTTACAATTGAACTATATTATATCTGTGTAAAGACCCCTCTCTGTACAGAATGATAATGCTGTCTGCTTGTTAGAAAATATAGAGCAAATATATGAGAAGTGTTCATAACATCTGGAAAATAATGTGACCAAAAACATTTTCAAAAAATCTAACAAGAAAGCATTTAAATGCAATAAATAACAAATAAACGGAACTAAACGGTTCATTACAAGTACATAACAAGAGCACCGCCTACGGGTGCTGGACTCCCGACTTTCATGTATTTGTACATAACAAGAGCACCGCCTACGGGTGCTGGACTCCCGACTTTCACGTATTTGTACATAACAAGAGCACCGCCTACGGGTGCTGGACTCCCGACTTTCGCTTATTTGATAGTATGCTGGCCTTTTGTTAATATAATGGGTTCATCACTGCGATGTGTTGAATTTCAAGTCAATGCCTCTTATAGATATTGAGACATTTAACTAAAAGCTAAAATTCAAAGTTGAAAAAAAGGCAATAACTCCACCAAAATCCTTGATATAGTTACATAATCTTGTCTATAGAATGATTTCATGACTGTGATGAAGTATTTTGAGTTTCAAGTCAATACCTCTTATAGTTATTGTGACATTTGCAAAAATTCTAAGTTGAAAAAAGTGCAATAACTCAAACAAAATCCTTGATAGAGCTATCTCCTCTTGTCTACAGAATAAATTCATCACTGTGATCAAGTACTTTTAGTTTTAAGTCAATACCCCATACAGGTATTGAGAAATTTGACATAAAGCCAAAACTGTAAGTTGAAAAAAGGGTAATAAATAAAATTCTTCAAAGAGTTACCTCCTCATATATGCAGAATGGGGTCAGCACCATAAACAAGTATCTGGAGTGTCCCTTTATGTATTTAATAGTTATTGAGAGATTTTATATTTTAACCAAAAAGCATGTCAAAATATTCAAAGTTGTATGTCCAAACAATGGCAGAAACTCTGGAAATACAAATCACAGGGTTACCTGCCTTATTGTTATGAATAACCCTTTTGATAGTGAACAAGCATTGACAGTTTCAAATGTATACCTCTGATAGTTTTTGAGAAATGGACTCTGACAAAAAAATTAACAAAAAAACTTAACCAAAACCTTAACTAACGCCGACGCCGATGCAGACGACTGAGTGACAACAATAACTCCACTTTTTTTCTTCGAAAAGTCGAGCTAAAAACAAAACAAATAAACATGAATATTGCACTTGTCATAATGATAAATAGTTTAATAAAAATACTGGATTCTGTCGGTAACATTCATTTGGGACTAACAAAAAGCACAAACTACCGAATAGATTTTTCTACTATAAATAAATATTACCCTTATGACCGTTACACATACAGGCATATTTTTATGAAAGAACATTAGCACAGTATAAAACTACAATGTACGAAGAAAGTTAAACAATTCAATAGCTATTAAACTGTGATACAATTACTTTTAAGAATATTCAAATAATGGAAACTTAAATTTTATAATCAAAATATTTGTTTCAGTAACTTATACAGTTATTAAATTCGAATGTATTTAAATACCCGGACTGTTCCCAATATTTCTGACTGCAACATTTAACTACTTGAAATTAAATACGTAATGACAAGCATTGTTCGAAGATTTCAGTCTGATCTAAATTTGCCCAAAGCTTGCTATTTATACTCTAGTTGCCTCCTAAAAATCAGGTATAGCAAAACTTCTTTAGATTGATATTATTTACTTTCATCTTTTAATATACTCACAGGCCAGTGGGTGTCCAGCTTGGAAATTAGTACACTTTAGTTCTTCTGACATATTATGTGGTGAATAAACATTAATATCATAACTTGTCCAAAATGAATATAGTTAGCTAACGGACCATTTAACATCAAGATAACAATTTTTATAACTATCAGTTGTCAGTGGCGTAGCTAGGCCATTTTCGTGTTGTAGGCCCAGGCATAAGGTCAAGATACAAAGTTAGAAGTTTGTCAAAGAAATTTATGCTTAAATATTTATAAATTTATATGACTATATGAATTATGCGGATATATGTGAAAGTATAAACCGATAATTATAAAACAACACGTTTTTGCTCTAACCTTCATCAAATGCATTTACTTTATAGGTCAACAAACAAAATAGTTATAAACCAATATACATGTAGTGCGTATAACATGGGCTTTAACTACCCGTATATGCCTTCGCGTCCGTTGCTTAAAGTGGCTCACTGCAAGATAGTTTAAGTTTCAATTGTGTCTCTCATCACTTTTAATATAACCCCATTTTACAACTTTAGATGGCCACGAATGTATTAATGAATTTTTCAATGTCAATAACTTTCTCCCTATGTATGCGCATCATTGCAAGGTTGGAAAGCATGTCTGTACATGGTTGATCGCAGGTACGTTTTCAGCCTTTTCATGCAGCGGAACGACCGCTTGCACGTTGCAAGCTGGCGTGTTTGATGTGCCTGTTCACTATTCAATGTAATATATTTAAGAAACGTCTTTAAACGTGTGAAATTCATAGCTGACTACATTCACACACATACAAGAATTACCGGCATATATACTAGTTATTTACCGAAGGGTAACTGTCTACTTTTAAAGTAAATGTCATAAATAACTCACACATAATTATCGGTTGTACTCCTAATGTACTATGCACTGTTTATTTTTTCCATTTATATGAACGTACGGACGAACAGACGAACATGTCTTTTATACCAACTACTCTTATGATTGCGTTGGGAACCAATAAGGCAAGTGATGCCAACATTGTGTCACTTACGTTTCTCTGACATGTGGTGCCTGGAAAGTATTAAATTGCTCGGAAATGGTCCCAATGTTCTGGGCACCCGTCCACTTTATCACGTATTAAATATCTTTCTTATAAATGTATAAAACAAAATGAAATTTCGTGTGATTGCTAATGTAACATTGAACAAAATGTTTGTCAATTTAGATTTTTGGAAACTAAACTAAGCTATCTGTTGAAACGATTCTGTTTAGCTCGAACGTAGTCATTGATTTGATTTCAACTTTAAATCACATATACATGTATTTAGTATAAATGTCTTTAATGTGGTATTTCCTGTGCCAAATCTTTATTGCTGTTTACATCTTTATATATATAATCTTACATATTTACAAAACAAAACAATAATATAGCATCCCCGAACAAAAGTATATATACCCAATGTCTATATTTTATCATTTTCACTGAACCTTGGCGCAGGAACTACGGTGTGGATTTATTTACTTAAGCATGGTAGCGAGCTAGAAAGGGTATGTTTGACTAAGTACTTTTTTATATTGTACGAATGTGAGCGAGCCAAGCATGTGAAAAAAAAATCGCATATTGATCCAGTTTTTACTGTTTTGCGATCCCAAGAAAGCTTAAATATTCAGATACTTACTTTAATAATCCGCTGAGGTCTATTTCTATTTGTGTCAAAAGGCACATTTTGTAAATGAAAATGTTTTATATTTAGATCGTCTTAACATCGATATCTTAATAAGGAATTAAATCGTTAGACCCTTAACCCCCCTTAGCATTCGATTTTTATTGCATTTTTAGGCCATTTATTTTTTTTCACTTTTGAGAAAAAGTTGTAGGCCCGGGCCTGCAAGTCCTACGTGTAGCTACGCCACTGTCAGTTGTATTTACATGACTAACTGTAACATGTGTACTTTACTGGCATTTTCTAATATTGTGAAAACATTGTATTTCGCAGTGGCCTAAATTTCGCAGTCTAAGAGAAGTGCGGATTTAAGATCCTGCTTAACTTGTTCATTTATTGATAAACATGTATGGTACATATGTATACATACAGCTATCAGTATAAGATACTCTTAAATGCATATTGTCTATATATTTTAACTGTTCTTAAAGATGATTTATCATTCAGAAAATTAAAACATATAATAAAAATATATTTTTAAATAATACAGTGTTTTTGTGCATGATTATTACACAGTATACATGAAAATAAAAAAAATATGCGAAGCTAAGAATGCGTAAAATTTAGACACCATGAAATAATTGATTTTATAGCAATAATCTACAAGTGGTAGGCAAGCTGTGTAATAATCTTAGTTACAACGTATTAACCATTTATCTGACCAAAACATAGTTGGCAGTAGCCTAAAATAGACCATCATAGTACGTTAATGGTGTAACAATATCACTGACCCATATCTCGATATATCGCAGTATTGTGCAAAGTATCGCGATATGTGCCGTAATAAAATGCAAAAATTCTCACTAAAATAAAATTATATGTTTAATAAAGAATAGATTTAAGACAGTCAATTTGTAGTAAACAGTCCACGCTTTGTTCAATGTAAAACTTTAATAATTAATTAATTATTAATTTATAAAAACATGTTAAATATCTAGCAAACGTAACCAGAACCACCATAAATCTCACCAGCATCTATATGCCTGGCAATTAACAGAGAATCTCAGAAAAGAATGCTTGTTCAAGACATTTTTAATCAAGAGAAGTCTTCAAAAGCTTCGTTTTCCTAATATATTTTGACACAAACATGTTTAATATTTTCATATTTGTGTATTAGAAAGAAATATTATGTCAACTATCCAAAATCGTCAATAATTCAGTTAATAATGAACTGATACCATTATTTGTCACACTTCCAGGTTTATTAATGTTTTAGTCTTGCATTGCAATATGTTCACAAATCACGTTTTCAAAACCAACTATACAACAAATCCATTTCGATTGAAAACCATTACATCATTAGATCTAGTGTCGGAAATGTATTTTGAAGTCTATATGTACAAAAATACAAAATCACAGCAACAGTGACAAAAGAATTATTAACGCTTATGAAAAATGTAATAAAAGAAAAGCTCCAACATAAACACAAAAACGGTACAGATTGTTAAATACCGGTATGTAATTAACATATCGCGATATACTATCGCGAAATGTGATACTGCGATATATCAGTATACCAGTATATTGTTACACCCCTAACGAACATAATTATACTTGATTATTATTGACCCAATCGAGTTTTACATAGTAAACAATATTGGTTTCGTGCCTTTAAAGCACAGGCAAACCTAAATCTAAAATGAAGCAACATTTTTGCTATAATATTAAAACTATTGAAAAACAGCATATCACATGTGACCAGTTACAAATTACCCCTTTTCTGTGTCAGCCGCTTAAATAATGCAAAACAAAAATATTTGAACTGTATGAGTTTGCTTGGTATCTTAGTTACCGGTAAATATCATTTATCTTGATACTGGTTTACTGAATATAAACAATTCAATGCTGGCAGGAAGGATATTAAATCCTCTCATTATAAGGCCATTACATATTTTTAAAATGTGACAGCAACAGTTACTATAACACCTCAGAATATTATGGATGTATCAAAAACATTCAATATCATTAGATACAACCAGTATTTATCAAAAAGTACTTTACAATCTCGAGATTAAGAGGTTATAATAATAATAATAACTGTTTCACTGGAGCAAGCATTAAAAGAAATTTCTTTAAGTTTCAACGTAATTTTGAATTTAATGAGAACAACTTTAACATTTCTACAAAATTACATCTTATGGAACAGACATGAAAACTAAGAAAAATTATCGCCAATACAACATGTGAACAACTACACAACAAAGCATTTAACAAATCCTATTTTAGAGCTATTTCCATAATGTTCAAGCCTCACTTCTTTCAAGAAAACATTAATATCAAAGAAGCCCATTCCTTAAATCACTTAAGTAAAATGACTTCAATATGGCATCTATCAAATAAATAATATTTTAATCTTAAAAAGATCAGGGTTGTCATGAAAACCAACATCTTATCAAAACCTGTCTCCTGTGAAAATCATATTCATTCTGTTGACTAGGTGTCTGCTAAAAAGGTTTCTGTTAACTAGGCTTCTGCTAACAAGGTGACATGTCAAATCTCAAGCCCTCCCTGTTATTTGCATTGTTTCTGTCCTCTGGTGTCAATAGTGCTTCCTTGACCACAGTGTTTTCAAGAAAGCACTTGGTAATGCTTATATTTCTATATTCATATCACATGGCTTTGATGTCTTATAATTCTGTCCTAATTTGACCTAACAATGTCTCAAGGTCAACACTGTTGCTAAGGTAACTGCCTCAGCTGTCAATGTCATCTTCACTCAAGTATTCTTCTTGGCGCCTAACTGACCTTTCTCTCTTGATACTTTTCCTTATCTTTTCAAGCTCAGTTAACTCCATCTGGAATTTGTACATTATATATAGTGTTAAACTGTATTAACTTGAAGTAGCTACTGATGTTATAATGAGGATACATTTTGTGATTTTTTTTTCTAGTTGGAACTGTTAGACTACGAGGTCACCAATACAAATAATGTATATAAGAATAATGCAAATATTTGGTTTCCAAAATAAGTTGATCACAAATCCATCCATGCTTTTCTCCAGCATCACTTCATGATTTAAGATTTTACTGTCCAATATACACATTTATATATTAAAGTTCTAAAAGTATCTATCATCACCCTACATAATGTAATTTCACACTTCTCAAAGACACAACAGTCATAACTACTTTGATACTGGCCTACGTACCCAAATGATATACTTCTTAATGCCTTACCATTAAAGATAATGCCGTATGTAGCTTTATGTCATACTTTTAAAGGCCTTACAATTTATATATCCTGTCCTATGTATCTAAATGTCATACTTCTTTATGTCTTACCATATCAAGATACTGTCATATGTATCTTTATGTCATACTTCTTAATGTCATACCATTTAAAGATACTGTCCTATGTACCTAGATGTAATACTTCTTTATTGTCTTACCATTTTAAGATTTAGTCCTACGTACCTTGATGTCATACTTACTTCCTAATGTCTTACCATTTAAAGATACTGGTACTGTCCGACATACCTTAATGTGATCCTTACTTCTTAATGTATTCCCATTTAAAGATACTATCCTATGTAACTTAATTTTATACTTCTTAATGTCTACGGTAAGGGTAAGCCCATTAAAGATATTGGCCTACATACCTTAATGTCATACTTAATTCTCTATGTCTTACTGGTTAAAGGTACTGTCCAATGTACCTTTATGTCATACTTCTTAATGTCTTACCATTCAAATATAAATTCCTACTTAACTTTATGTCATACTTCTTAATGTCTTACCATTTAAAGATACTGTCCCATGTCCCTTATTTCATACTTCTTTACGTCTTACCATTTAGAGATACTGTCCTACATACATTTATGTCATACTTCCTTAGCGTTACCATTTAGAGATACTGTCCTACGTACCTTTATGTCATACTTCCCTAGCCTTACCATTTTGAGATACTGTGCTACATACTTTATGTCATACTTCTTTAGGCCTTACAATTTAAAAATACTGTCTTATGTACCTTTATGTCGTAATTCTTTAGGCCTTAACATTTAGAGATACTGTCCTACATACCTTTATGTCATACTTCTTTAGGCCTTAAAATTTAGAGATACTGTCCTACGTACCTTAATGTCATAGTTTTTTAGGCCTTACCATTTAAAGATACTGTCCTACGTATCTTTATGTCATGCTTCTTTAGGCCTTACCATTTAGAGATACTGTCCTACGTACCTTTATGTCATGCTTCTTTAGGCCTTACCATTTAGAGATACTGTCCTACGTACCTTTATGTCATGCTTCTTTAGGCCTTACCATTTAGAGATACTGTCCTACATACTTTATGTCATAGACGTACTTCTTTACGCCTTACCATTTAAAGATACTGTCTGATGTACCTTATGTCATACTTTTTAGGCCTTAACATTTAAAGATACTGCCCTACGTACCTTTATGTCAAGCAGATGCTGCTGTCGCTTGTTAGCTAGGAATCTCATGGAGAATGGGTTGATCCAATGGAATGCATACTTAGGACAGAATGTGAAATAAACAGTATAGAATACACCAGAATCAAGTGAGGTCAAACAAACAAAAATTATTTTTTTTTATAAGTATTGAACAATTAAGTAAGTGTGGCTATTCACACTTGATACATGCATTTTGCTCTGTATTTATTATTAATTTTTTAGACAAGAAAATTTATTAAGACTTGTACATAGTACATTAACTTAACATATCTTGTCTTGTTTTTATTTTTAGACTAGAAAACGACACAAGGCTTCAAAATATAGTGTGATGCAGTGCACAATGTGATACAATAGTACTAATCAAGCATAGGTTGTATTGTATTATGTCCACATAGATTTGTAACTGATTTCCTCAAATGTTTAGTTTTTTGGTGGACAAAAGAAATTAAAAACAATATGCAACAACAAGATATTACCACTATAGTGCATAAAGATATAGCATAGAAAAGCTGACATACATATGATATCAGGTTCACGTTAGTCATTTTCTCTCCGATCTTCCTCAGGAGTCTATTCAGATCCAGGCCGTCTTTCTGCTGAAGGATTTCATTCTCGCAGTGCTTGAGGAACGCAGTGGCAAACCGGAACAACACCTGAACATGTGCAAAAGCCATGAGCTACTCTTTGACATTGTAACAAGGGCTGTCTCAGGACAGCATGCTCAACTATTCATACAGCTTTGTCAGAGTATGGGCCTTGGTCAGTGACCTTACATAATGACCCCAAAGACATATACAGATATGAAGTTGTTGCATGGAAACTTTAGCCTGAATTTCTAAGTACAAAAAGGTGCACAATTCTGCAAAATTGCAGGTCAGAGTTATGGGCCTTGGTCAGTGACCTCACATAATGACCCCAAAGACATGTGTCAAGTTTCAATTGAATATTTGTAGTAGTTACAGAGATGTGTACTTGTTGCATGCAAACCTTAACCCGAGCATTACGGCGAAGTTGACGCCAACGAACAGGCAAGTAGAATAGCTTGCCTTTTCTCCCAAAAGTCAAGCCAAAAATGTAAACTAGAAGTTGAGAACAACACCAAAACATGTTTACAAAATTAGCTACCGTTCAGCATATTAACTCAGGTTACAACAGAAAAAGGAAGTATTTTTGTTTCAATTTAATAAAAATTTACATCATCAGCAGACTGTAAAAAAATAACCTTATTTGAAGTTTGGTTTGAAGCATGTGTATGGCAGTATGTAGCTAACAGATGTTTGAAAATGATAAATACATTTTTAAAGAATGCAAAATGAATTCAATCCAGAGCTTTAAATGTCAAAAGCACTGTGGAAAAATGACAATGTATTTACTACTAGACTTGAATTTTTATCTAACAGTTTTGAGACAGAAATGCCCCCCTCCCTCAATGACTGCCTTCTTACCAAGTGCCTCCCTCATAGAGAAATATGTCTCAGAGTGTGATAAAATGTTGTTGCTTACTTGTCTAGATAAGAATTTGTATTTAAAACGTATTGCCCCCCCCCCCCGCCCCCAAGTGCCTCCCTAACAGTGCCTCCCCGATTAATACCGTGTATCCTTAATAGCGAAATGTGTCCCAGATTCTGAGACAACGTTGTTGATTTTTTTTTTTGGATTATAAGGTAGAAATGCATCCCCTCATTAATACCTTGCTTCCCTTATTAAACAAGAGCTGTCATATGACAGCATGCTCGTCTATTAGAAGTATTTCAGTTGGTACATATTTTGGATAGTGGAAGGGGCATACATTTGTTAAAATACAGAACTTTTAACTGAAGCCTTTTTGGAAGAAAAACTTTAACCACAAAATCTGTAAAAAGAGTGCATAACTCTGTCAAAATATGAAAAAGAGTTATGGGGAATGTTGCCCCTGATACTGGAGTTGATGACAAAGGTACTCCAAGTTTCAAGTGAATAACTTATGTAGTTTTGAAGTTACAAGACTTTTGAATAAAAACTTTAACCAATTCAGACGCTGACGCCGACGCCAATGCCGGGGGTAGTAGGAGAGCTCACCTAATCTTCAAATAGTCAAGCTAAAAAAGTGTCCCAAATCCTGAGACAATGTTGTTGATTTTTTTCGAGATCTTTTTTTTTCATTTCATTATATGACAGACACGGCCCCTGCCTCCCAAAAACCATAATCCTACCTTGCTTCCCTCGAAGAGGAATGTGTCCCAGATGCGCAGGAACATCTCAGTGGGTATGTTGTCAACGAAAACTGTAAGGAACCAGTTGAACGTGAACAGGGACAGGTCCACTTGGTTGGCCTCCAGCTTCTGGTGCACGCTGGGTAGTTTGTCCTTTACCAGGTCCTTCAACACACGCTGAAATCACGGGCACAGGGGGACAAATAAATAACTGAGGCGTGTCATGGGAAAACTGGGCTTAATGAATGTGCGTAAAAAAAAGTGTACTCCCTGATCAGACTGCACAGGCTTATCCAGGATGACACTTTCTGCTTTTATGGTATTTTCTCTTCTAAACATAAATCCACTGTAGGCGGAAAGTGCCATCCAAGATTAGCCTGTGCGGACTGCACAGGTTAATCCGGGACAACACTTAATGCACATGAATTAAGCTCGGTTTTCCCACAACACAAATGGTGTTGAGCATAATGATCTCTTCATTGTCTGATGATTTATAAGGACAAACGACACAAATTAATAGTAAAACTTTATAATTACCAGTATGAACTATTATTTGCAAACCATAAAATATCAGTGAAAGATAAAAGTGACAGAATTAATCATTTATAAGGAGCAAAATGTTGTAATTAATTCTGCAACAAGGCAGTCTAAAGGCAGCTATATCCCCCGCCGTAATCCTTTATTAGATTTTAAAGGTGACTTTGAAGTATCACACTGACCTTAATCAGTTTCATGAAAATTTCTTAAAGGGCATAGGAGATATGGAGCTGACACGAAAATGGAGGCTCAAAGATTTGACCTTTAAGTGTGACCTTGAGCTTGAGGTGGCAAGACTGCTCCATGCTCTTCTGCACATCGCCTCAATGTGATAAACATGAAGTTTTATGAAAATCCTTCAAAGGGCATAGGAGATATAGAGCAGACGCAAAATCGAGGCTCAAACATTTGACCTTCAAGTGTGACCTTGACCTTGAGCTGGCATGAAAGGCCCATGCCTTCTACACATCGTCTCAATGACCTAAACATTTGAGCCAAGTTTCATGAAAATCCTTCAAAAGGCATAGGAGATATGGAGCGGACACGAAATGGAGGCTCGATTATTTGACCTTCAAGTGTGACCTTGACCTTGAGCCGGCGTGACTGACTCATGCCTTCTGCACATCATCTCAATGACCAAAACATTTGAGCCAAGTTTCATGAAAAACCTTCAATGGGTATAGAACATATGGAGCGGACACGAAATGGAGGCTTGAATATATGACCTTCAAGTGTGACCTTGGCCTTGAGCCGGCGTGACTGACTCATGCCTTCTGCACATAGTCTCAATGACCTAAACATTTGAGCCAAGTTTCATGAAAATCCTTCTAAGGGTATAGGAGATATGGAGGGGACACGAAATGGAGGCTCGAATATTTGACCTTCAATTGTGACCTTGACCTTGAGCCGGCGTGACTGACTGATGCCTTCTGCACATCGTCTCAATGACCTAAACATTTGAGCTAAGTATCATGAAAATCCGTCAAAGGGTATAGGAGATATGGAGCGGACAAGAAAATTTTACAGATAGACGGAAGTATATAACTGAAATTTTCCCTTAAGTATATAACTGAAATTCTCCCTTAAGTATATAACTGAAATTTTCCCTTAAGCATATAACTGAAATTTTCCCTTAAGCATATAACTGAAAGTTTCCCTTAAGCATATAACTGAAATTTTCCCTTAAGTATATAACTGAAATTTTCCCTTAAGTATATAACTGAAATTTTCCCTTAAGTACAGCTAAGTTAAAAATTTCCTTAGGCGCTTTGTGAATACAAGCCTTGGTCTGTATAACAATGCTTCGAGGGGATGGTCTTTACCTGATCAGCCTGTGCAGCCATCAGGGTCGTGCTGAAGTACTCCGGCGGGAGAATATGCTCCACGATCGCCACGAGGCACCAGAACGCGTCTTCCTCGTTCAGAAACAACAGCGCTATAGCAGCGAGGCGATTTAAACCCTGAAACAAGCTGTGAGATTAGACTTCATGCAATTTTTATATTGTTACATTTAGAAACCCTGAAATGGATGAAACGTTAACCCTGAAATGGATGAAGTCTTTAAATCCACTGCAAATGATGTATGAATATTTGACATTTTTAATGTTCATTCATTGACTCAAATGTTGAAAGCTAACAGTTATGGGTACATTTTCAGACAAGGCATTAAAAGCAATAACTTAAATTTCTTTTGCATATTTCAGGTTAAAAAAGTGACGACATTTGCAATAAACAATATATCCAGCTCAAATAACACAGGGACTAACTGTATCAACCAGTAATGTACAAGTCAGTCGACTATCAACATCACATTATTGTACAATATAATTGTACACAAAAAATGTTTGTGAAAAATGAAACGAGAAAAAGGGTGTAAAACGATAAGTTTTTAAACTTGACTTGTGTTAATAGATCATTAAGAATAACCCTATAATGGCTTAACAATACACAAGAAAGTTTACGTTTTCTTGCCAATGGCTATAACATGTCACAAATATTCTAACAAAATGAAAATTACTCATTTTAAAACCACCACATTTCATTTCTATGTTACCATGCACTTGTATAACCTGTCACATACAAACAAGCTTTGTAAGATACTAGTATCTTATACAAGATGCTGTGTTTCGATAAACACCCATGCCCCCGGTTGGTGCCGGGCAGTCTATTTGAATTATTCTAAGTCCAAATTAGTTAAAGATCAATGTCAAAGTGAGGTTGGGTGATATGGGTGGATTAGGAATGGTCATAAGCAACAACTGTGTAAGTATCCAAGGGTTGTAGTAAGCAGTGTTGGTGCTAGACAAAATGGTAAATTCTAGTTAACCTTGTAAGGATGAACAGGACATATATGCCTCCCACATCAAGATATATCAAGATGCATCAAGATGCCGGCGGCATAAAAAGAAATAAACCAACTAAATCCTCTAAAAACTCAACAGAACTAGAGCTTTGTCACAGGAGTGACAACGGGCCCCGAATAATAGCATGTTTGAATGTGGAGGCCAGCCAGTTTTTTAAAGTTATACGTTTCAAAAATATCTGTTGGATACTGTAGGAGGAGTCATGTTCACAAGGAATGCATAGAGAAACAATAATCAAAGGGCCATAACTTCATAATCGAGGAGTACAATTTCAAACCTCCATCTTTACACACAACAGCACATTACCCTCAACAATGAAAACAAGTTATAAGAAAATACATAAGAAACTGTACGTGGAGTTGCATTCACAAGGAATGTTCCTTTTATATATTCCATAATGGAGAAATAACCAAAGGGCGAATGGAGAAGAACAATTTAAATCCCCAGCTTCATGCACAACTACACATTATCCTCAACAATAAAGACAAGTTTCAAGAAAATCCATTGGAAACTGTAAGAGGAGTTGCATTCACAAGGAATTTCTCTATATATTCCATTCCAAAAATGAAGTAAGAAAAACTTAACAAAGGGCAATAACTCCAGAATTACGAAGAGCAGAGTAACGGTTCTTGTGGACAGCACTTCCCCTTAATGAGATCTATCCACCTATGAAGTTTGAGTTAATATCTCTAATAGTTTAAGATGTGACATATGCCCCCAAAGCATATGCTAGTCAGAGGAAGGCAATGCCAAAGAGTATAATATATGCTCTGGACAAATACCTTGACTACTTAGTGTGGTGTTGACCTCGAAACAAAAGGCCTGGTTCTTGCATGTATTTTAAGTTATTAGAAAATCCCTCCATGCCAGAAAACACTAGTTCAGCAATTCCAACTATGTCAAAGATTACCTAAAGCTTCGTGGTATATATATTAGTACATGCATGTTTACATTGATAACCAATAAGTGTAGAATATCTGAGAAACACAATAACGAATGCAATATATACATAACTTCCGAATGTGGGAGACAAATTTACATCCCCATTTTTACGCACAACCACACATTACCCTTAACAATGAAGACAAGTATCAAGAAAGTCTGTTGGAAATTGTAGGAGGAGTTGCATTCACAAGGAATTTTTCCTCTATATTCATTACAATAGCTCGATCTGTTATTGAGTAATTGAGAAGAAACCATTTTTCTGTTTTTAGTAACGGTGACCTTTACCTTGATCCCACCCACCCAATATGCAATCCCAAGCAATGTCTTGATAAAAGGTATCTATGTATGAAGTTGAATTACAATAGCTCAATTCGTTCTCGGTAATTGAGTGGAAACCGTTTTTTGTTTTTTTTTGTAACGGTGACCTTGACAGTGACCACATCCAACCCCTATGTAATCCCAAGCCAGGTCTCGATATAAGGTATCTATGGATGAAGTTTCATTAAAATATTTCAATTCGTGCTCAAGTTAGAGAGCTGAAACCAAGTGTTGACTCCGTCTGAAAATGAAAAATTAACAAAGGGCAATAACTCCAGAATTATGAAGTGCAGAGTAATGGTTCTTGTGCACTGCACTTATCCTCAATGAGATCTATCCACCTATTAAGTTTCAAGTTAATATGTCTTATAGTCTAAGAGTTATGCTCCAGGCTAAAAAGAAGTATGAAAAATTAACACAGGGCAATAACTCCAGAACCATGAAGTGCAGAGTAATGGTTCTTGTGCACTGCACTTCTCCTTAATGAGATCTATCCACCCATGAGTTTTTTTATTAATAGCTGAAACGGTTTTGAAGTTATTAAAGAAAAACATGAATAATGTGGACGGACGGACGGACGGACAGGGCGATTACTATAGGGCACCCACCAAAAATTTGCGGGGCCCTAATAAAGTAATTTCAATTTTACTTTTTTATATTTATTTACTTTTCATTTCAATGGTAGTAATTAAATCTGAGTACTGTCTCTGTGCATGCAAGAAATTAGTATTCAAACCAACTTCACACAAGATCTATGTTAAAACACAGTCATCCATTGCCGCACATATGCACCAAAACTGAGACCAAAATTACTGCTTATTAATAATGTTTGTCAATTTGTCATTACAATTCAAATATGATACTGGCTCATTTTTCTATAGACAAAGAACAAATTATCATTGTTAAACTATCCAATAACCAACGCAAAAACAAGTCCCGATTCTGAGCGGCGGATAGTAAAATATAGCTCTCATTAAAATTGCAAAAGTATTAGTCAAATCATGTTAGAATCTAAATAATTTTCCCATAACGTTGTTTACCATTGCTGTTCACTGGTCGAAAAACAACGATAAATAGAAAAATATTTCTCAAACAATACACGCTATGTGAGAAAATGCACACTGCTATTCACACCAATGTTTCAACCAAATTTACCTTGGTCCGCACTATAAGGAAACAAATGACTCATATTGCTAGCTTTATTACTTATTTGTGGTATTTAATATAGTTTGTCATGATCAATTCAAAGCATAACTTAAAATTAATAAATGAATCAAATTGCAGCCTTTCTCACAAGTATCCAACATAGTTTATCAGCAATTAAAAAAGTTTCTTTAAGATAGTATATAATTATATATATGACCCATATATTTGCATTGCATGTTACCTTTCTAGTTTTCAACACAATTTATTGTCATCTTTTCAAAGAACAAATGTTAGAAAAGCATACCTTTTACACTGCCGGAACTCATGGTTTTGTTGTTAGATTATAGTATTATGCAGAAATTTAAATGTGGAAAATATAAGGTAAATGTACCAAAGGACTTTAAAGGGACAGTTTGGGGTTGGAAGACTATCTATCTAACAAGAGCTGTCAGAGGACAGTGCGCACGACTATTTGAAGTGTTTCAGTTGGTACATATTTTGGATAGTGAAAGGGGCATAAATTTGTTAAAATACAATATTTTTAAGTGAAGCCTTGTACAGTTTATAAATGGTTGGAACAAAAGCTTTAACCACAAAGTCTATTTAAAAAGTGGGCTAACTCTGTCAAAATACAAAACAGAGTTATGGGTAATGTTGTCCCTGATACTAGAGTTGATGACAAAGGTTAGTTCCAAGTTTCAAGTGAATAACTTATTTAATTTGAAGTAACAAAACTTTTGAATATAAACTTTAACCAGAAAATCTATGTGAAAAAGGGGCATAACTCTGTCAAAATACAAAACATAGTTATTGGTAATTTTGCCCCTGGTACTAGAGCTCATGATAAAGGTTAGTTCCAAGGTTCAAGTGAATAACTTATGTAGTTTTGAAGTTACCAAACTTTTGAATATAAACTTTAAACAGAAAATCTATGTGAAAAAGGGACATAAATCCATCAAAATACAAAATAGAGTTATGGGGAATGTTCACCCTGATACTGGAGTTGATGACAAAGGTATATTCCAAGTTTCAAGTGAAAAGCTTTTGTATTATTGAAGTTACACAACTTTTGAATATAAACTTTGAACAGAAAATCTAAGTGAAAAAGGGGCATAACTCTGTCAAATACAAAACAGAGTTATGGGGAATGTTGCCCCTGACACTGGAGTTGATTACGAAGGTTAGTTCCAAGTTTCAAGTGAATAACTTATGTAGTTTTGAAGTTACAAGACTTTTGAATATAAACTTTAAGACGTCACCGTTACTAAAAACAGACGTGGACGTGTACGCCGACACCGGGGGTAGTAGGAAAGCTCACCTATTCTTCGAATAGTTGAGCTAAAAATGGAATTTTAAAACAGAAATTTGTAGAATCTATCAAAACTTTGTGTGTGTTATGCTGTTTTGGCTGCAAAACATCATTATTTTGATACTTATTATGCCAGTTTGTGTAAAAAATTAATAGGGTATGTCTACCAGGTAGCACATTTTTCATGAAAAAATAGCAGATATTCTTCAAACATTTAACTTCGCACAACCAATGTGCTTTTCAAACATTGAAATATTACCAAAAAATATGGAATATAATAGAACAGGAAACAGTCAGTTTTAGAAAATTATTTCACACAGCCAAAAACTGTGAAACTGTCCCTTTAAAACTGTACTGGTGCAGTACCTAAATCCCGACACTTTTGCTGGTTTTTGGACTATTTCTCAGGATAAAAGCATCAAACAAAAGTACAAAATTAAACATTACAAGTTGGGTTTAATCTTAAGCTTTGGTCAAAATTGCTACCTTTAAGTAACAGTATGGTGTGTTTATAAAAAGGCATGTAATACGTATCAAAATACAGCTGAAGAGTACCTAAATCCGGACACTTAAAAAAAATTGTTTTATTAACAACAAAAAGAATAAAAAAAGCATTAAACTACAACTTGTTCATCAGTAATCGTGTTTTCTTCTTTGTTTACATTGTTCAGGTGTTTACTTCAAAAATTTTCTCTGTAAAGCTTTATTTAGCGGATCTACTGTTTGGATTTTAACGCGGGGGGCGTGCAAATGTTTACATTTGAAAGGAAGAAAAAACAATAGTAAGTTAATGAATTAATACTCAATTGATTCTGTTGAAACTTGACATACGTTGATGAGACAGGTGCGTGAATCAACTGATACCATAGAATTATGGGTCTTGATAGTAAAAACGCATTTGTGTTCAGGTGTCCGGATTTAAGTACTGTCCGGATTTAGGTACTGCACCAATATGCACATTAACATAAATGGTCATGAACAGTATTAATCTATATCAAAAGAATATATTTCAATTTAAATACGTACCTGACAATATCCAATGAGCCTGTTGTATTCACTGAAAGCAAGAAGGACCCGACGAAGTTTCAGTATACCCTCAGAATCTATCGATTCGTAGTGCTTGTTATTTGGAAGCGTTCTCAATACATCAAGTTCGATCTGAAATTCAAGCAAAACTTTGCAGTTACACTGCAGCTATGTGTTGTACTAAAAGTGTGTTCCTTAGAAGTCATAGAGAATACTAGGTTAGTGTTGAATACATATAAGTTTATTTAGCGAGGCTTAGAAAACCTAAACCACGGGCCTTGGCGGGTGGTATCTGTATTCAACGCTTACCTGGTATTCTATTTATCCCATCATTTTCCATCTTTATTTTCAAAATAAATGGAAAAAAACGCTAAATAACACGAAAAACATCAAATGACATCATGAAAATGAACAATATGACCTCATTACAATTTGCGTGTTTGCTCTATTTAACACGGTGGAATACAGTTAAGTTTATCCCACGGGGTGTTATTTCTTCAAATCAGACATGATGATGGAATAAAATTAATTGTGTGCTACCAAACAAATTCATCATACAAACCTGGGCCCAACATTTTCCATAAATCTTCTGAGGAGAATCATAACATAAGATGCACTAAGGTGAATATTTCTGATCAAAACTCACCAAAAAAGCTTTACTAAACTACCCATAATATATTATGTCAATGGAAATTGAACAATAAAGAACAGGGCCACAGATTTTTAAATTGTTATGCCATTTTTTTTAACTTTGTGTAAGTACTTTCAAAATATGTCGCATAAATGCAGTTTTCCTCTAATTACTCCAGAGCATTTATCCCCAGTAATGTAATTATTCCACTTGTGTAGAAATGTCCCCTAACACCGAGCAATTGACTCAAATAATGAAATTTTACAACTGAAAAAAAAAATGTTTTCAAATTAAATCAAGAGTAGAAGTTCCAAAGAAAATATACTTACTTCAGGAATGAAGTCTGAAAGAAAATCTGCTCATTTAAACCGCCACAAATCATTTGTGGCGGTTTGAAATGCCATCAATTTTCAGTGCCACAGAAAACCGTGGCCCCAATTTCTAAAAAATTCTTAAGAATGTTTAACAGGATTAGCTTAAAACAAACAACAATTTTGATTGTTGAAATAAGAGACATAAGCCTGATATTCTTAAGAAAATTCAATAAATTTGCCCCAGGTGTCTGGGCAGTCGTCTCACCTGCTTGATTGCAGGGTCCAACCCTTTAGACTCTGCCTTCCTCTGTAGAAGGGACTGGTAGTATCCCTCCCCATGCCTCTCACGGATGTCCCCAACATGGACCTGAATGCACCTGAAATATCGCAATAGTGTTACTTATATCCCTCCCCATGCCTCTCACAAATGTCCCCAACATGGACCTGAATGCACCTGAAATATCGCAATAGTGTTACTTATATCCCTCCCCAAGCCTCTCACGAATGTCCCCAACATGGACCTGAATGCACCTGAAATATCGCAATAGTGTTACTCATATCCTTCCCCATGCCTCTCACAAATGTCCCCAACATAGACCTCAATGCACCTGAAATATCGCAATAGTGTTACTTATATCCCTCCCCAATTACTTATATCCCTCCCCATGCCTCTCACGAATGTCCCCAACATGGACCTGAATGCACCTGAAATATCGCAATAGTGTTACTCATATCCCTCCCCATGCCTCTCACGTATGTCCCAACCATGGACCTGAATGCACCTGAAATATCGCAATACTGTTACTTATATCCCTCCCCATGTCTTTCACAAATGTCCCCAACATGGACCTGAATGCACCTGACATATTGCAATAGTGTTACTTATATCCCTCCCCATGCCTCTCACGAATGTCCCCAACATGGACCTGAATGCACCTGAAATATCACAATAGTGTTACTTATATCCCTCCCCATGCCTCTCACAAATGTCCCCAACATGGACATGAATGCACCTGAAATAGTGCAATAGTGTTACTTATATCCCACCCCAGTTACTTATATCCCTCCCCATGCCTCTCACGAATGTCCCCAACATGGACCTGAATGCACCTGAAATATCGCAATAGTGTTACTTATATCCCTCCCAATGCTTCTCACAAATGTCCCCAACATGGACATGAATGCACCTGAAATAGTGCAATAGTGTTACTTATATCCCTCCCCATGCCTCTCACGAATGTCCCCAACATGGACCTGAATGCACCTGAAATATCGCAATAGTGTTACTTATATCCCTCCCCATGCCTCTCACAAATGTCCCCAACATGGACATGAATGCACCTGAAATAGTGCAATAGTGTTACTTATATCCCACCCCAGTTACTTATATCCCTCCCCATGCCTCTCACGAATGTCCCCAACATGGACCTGAATGCACCTGAAATATCGCAATAGTGTTACTTATATCCCTCCCCATGCCTCTCACAAATGTCCCCAACATGGACCTGAATGCACCTGACATATCGCAAAAGTGTTACATGTACTTATATCCCTCCCCAGTTACTTATATCCCTCTCCATGCCTCTCAAGTATGTCCCCAACATGGACCGGAATGCACCTAAAATATCGCAATAGTGTTACTTATATCCCTCCCCATGTCTTTCACAAATGTCCCCAACATGGACCTGAATGCACCTGAAAAATATTGCAATAGTGTTACTTATATCCCTCCGCATGCCTCTCACGTATGTCCCAAACATGGACCTGAATGCATCTGAAATATCGCAATAGTGTTACTTATATCACTCCCCATGTCTTTCACAAATGTCCCCAACATGGACCTGAATGCACCTGAAATATTGCAATAGTGTTACTTATATCCCTCCCCATGCCTCTCACGAATGTCCCCAACATGGACCTGAATGCACCTGACATATCGCAATAGTGTTACTTATATCCCTCCCCATGCCTCTCACGAATGTCCCCAACATGGACCTGAATGCACCTGACATATCGCAATAGTGTTACTTATATCCCTCCCCATGCCTCTCACGAATGTCCCCAACATGGACCTGAATGCACCTGAAATATTGCTTTAGTGTTACTTATATCCCTCCCCATGCCTTTCACGAATGTCCCCAACATGGACCTGAATGCGCCTGAAATATTGCTTTAGTGTTACTTATAACCCTCTTTGCCGTTCTGCTGAAGCACGCCTTCGGATCATCGACCGAGGGTGTTTACCTCCACACTCGGTCAGACGGCCGACTGTTCAATCTGGCTCGCCTAAAAGCAAAGAGCAAGGTCCGGGAGGTAACCATCAGAGACATGCTGTTTGCAGATGACGCTGCTCTGGCCACCCACACAGAAGAAGAGCTACAGAGCCTGATGGACCGCTTCGCAAAGGCATGCGACGAGCTCAGCCTGACAATCAGCCTGAAGAAGACAAATGTGATGGCCCAAGATGCTGAACCACCTTGTATCACCATCAACGACTATGAACTAGAGGTCGCCAGCCAGTTCACATACCTTGGCTCCACTATCACCGACAATCTCTCACTGGAAGCAGAGATCAACAAGAGGATCGGCAAGGCATCCACAGCCTTGGCCAGGTTGTCGCAAAGAGTGTGGAACAACAGCATGCTGTCGATAAACACCAAGATCAGTGTGTATCGTGCCTGCGTGCTAAGCACTCTCTTGTATGCCAGCGAAACCTGGTCTCTGTACTCCTCGCAGGAGAGGAGGCTGAGTGCCTTCCACATGCGCTGCCTCCGTCGCATACTCGGGATTACATGGAACGATCGTGTGACAAACAACGAGGTGCTGATGCGAGCCAAGATCCCCAGCATGGTCACTCTCCTCCGTCAGCGTCGCCTTCGATGGCTGGGCCATGTGCGTCGAATGGACGATGGCCGGATCCCCAAAGACATCCTCTACGCAGAGCTTGCCTCCGGCAAGAGAACAACGGGACGGCCACATCTCCGCTTCAAGGATGTCTGCAAGCGTGACCTGAAAGCACTCGACATTGACCTGAACACCTGGGAAGAGCTTGCTCAGGACAGATCCAGCTGGAGACACACTGTAACCACTGGACTGAAAGCTGGCGAGGCGAAACTCCGCCAGCTTGCAGATGACAAGCGAGCTCAGAGAAAGAGCAAGCAACTGCATCCTGCAGCAGACTCAACCTACAATTGCACCAAGTGCAACAGAGACTGTCACTCCCGTGTGGGTCTGTACAGCCACAGCAGACGCTGCATGACCAACTAAAACATATCCAAGGGGCGCCAATCCATTGTCTTCCGAGACTTAAGGATGCCAATGATGAACCCTCCCCATGCCTTTCACGAATGTCCCGAACATGGACCTGAATGCGCCTGAAATATTGCTTTAGTGTTACTTATAACCCTCCCCATGCCTTTCACGAATGTCCCGAACATGGACCTGAATGCGCCTGAAATATTGCTTTAGTGTTACTTATATCCCTCCCCATGCCTTTCACGAATGTCCCAAACATGGACCTGAATGCGCCTGAAATATTGCTTTAGTGTTACTTATATCCCTCCCCATGCCTTTCACGAATGTTCCGAACATGGACCTGAATGCGCCTGAAATATTGCTTTAGTGTTACTTATAACCCTCCCCATGCCTTTCACGAATGTCCCGAACATGGACCTGAATGCGCCTGAAATATTGCTTTAGTGTTACTTATAACCCTCCCCATGCCTTTCACGAATGTCCCGAACATGGACCTGAATGCGCCTGAAATACCGCATAGTGTTAATGTACTTATACCTCTACCCATGCCTCTCACGGTTGTCCCCAACATGGACCTGAATGCACCTGAAATATCGCAAAGGTTCTGACCTAGGATTACATATATCTCTATTACGCTGCTGGCAAGGTGAACAGGCTTGATGTGTTATTTATCATACCGGTATTTCATCGATATTGCTGTCAATATAAACAAAAATTTAAAGCAGAGTCTGAAAGTATCCATCTAATGATTAACAAGTATTTATTAATGCACCAAAACTGATGTAAACTACATACCCTGAATAATATATTTACTTATATGAGAAAGAAAAACTTTCAATGTATTTGAGATATTATGTATAAGTTAAGTCATGTATGTTCAAAACATGAAATATTGGGATAATCTGAATATAATGCACATATTGAATACAACATGTTTATCTGCTTAACAAGAAAATGTGAATCACTCGACAAGGGTAGTTCAAGTTTTCTAAGCCTCACTAGATAAATTTATCTTTATTCAACTCTAACCCAGTACGGGTAGTGCCTATATACTGACCCCTTCCAGACCTCTTCCCGATACTCGTGGGGCACCCCCTGTCTGATCAGGTTCTTCAGATCCGCAGACTTCTGTAACTTCCCTCCTCTACCCACCATGTAGTTATCCCATTTCACACGCAGTGATGCATTATGGTTTGCCTCCTGGAATCGATACAGCTTCAGTAATTACCTTATCACTCACTTAATTTCTAATGGGGATTTGGTGGGCTTTATTAGACCAGACTTGGGTTTGATTACTTGGGTAAGTAATTAATTACATAACAGTAAGTTTGTTATTTTTTAATTACAGTTACTTTGGATTCAGTTATTTTTTTAGCTCTGCGTCCTACTTCCAGGACGCAGTAATATTGCCGTAGACGCAAAGTTTCAGTTTATGTGCGTTTATGTCCTGTCCGGCAGTTTCGAAGCATTTTGTGTACGAGTACTGTCATAATAGAGGGTAAAATTACCATCGCACCGTTCCGTCTATTTTTATTACGACCATTCTCATTGGATAATCGATTTGCGAATAACCAATGGCAATAGTTGTCACGTTTCTAAACGTAATGGTGTGAAGGTAAAATAATATTAAATTTTTTGGGAAAGTTTTTTAAAGTTCGTCTGCAACATCGGTCCGAAAAGAAAAAATGACACATGACTAAGCGCAATACTCCTGAAGTTAATTCTGGTCAGATTCTACCAAAAATCGTCCGACAAAAATATGTTAATAGAATAAAGATTGGGAGAAGTTACTTAGTTAGTGAGCATATACAATTGAACTACACAATTTAATAACATGTACTGCACTTTGTGTACGGTTGCTAAAAGGTGTAATGGTATGGTAAAAAATGCACACTGCACTATTTTTCAATATTCTACTTACTCTAGCTAGACATGCTTCTCAAAAAACACAAAGTTAAAATTACATGTGTTATGATATATAATAAAGAGTTAATTGCATTATTGCCTTACTCATCTTATTAACTGACTGCTTATATTCCCATTTGATTAAATAACAAATTTTGAACTCGCACATTTAACTTTGGGACTCATAGATTTTTATTCCAGCGAGTCCTAGGACTCATGGCTGTGAAATTGTAAAAAAATCACTGTGGATTACCCTAAATTTGCATCAGTAATTGATTACATTACATTACATGTAATCAAGTAATCATGATAACACTTGATTACTCTTAAAGTTTATTTACAAAGTTAGGTGATACATTTAATATCAAAACATTTTTATGTATGCAACATTGAATAAATTGTGATAAGCAAGACATTGGATTGTATCAACATAATATTTTTGGAAGGGATACATTCAGTCTCAATCAAACACATAATATTTTTGGAAGGGATACATTCAGTCTCAATCAAACACATAATATTTTTGGAAGGGATACATTCACTCTCAATCAAACACATGTCCAGTGCTTGGAATTCGGCCTACCTTGACCTGAGTGCTGAGTTCCTCTGACTGCCTCTCCAGCACTGCAGCCTTGTTCCCAAGCGAGTCTTCCTCCTCCCACTCCTCTGCCTCCTCCATATAGTGCTTCCTCGAGAAACCATAGCGATCATACTCCTCTACACTGAAATGGGAGGAACCATAGCAATCATACACCTCTACACTGAAATGGAAGATACCATCGCGATCATATTTCTCTACACTGAAATGGGAGAAATCATAGGGATCATACACCTCTACACTGAAATTGGAGAAACCATAGCGACCATACTCCTCTACACTGAAATGGCAGAAACCATAGCAATCATACTCCTTGACAATGAAACTGGAGAAACAATAGCGATCATACTCCTTTACACTAAAATGTTAGAAACCATAGCAATCATACCCCTTTAAACTGAAATGGCAGATACCATAGTGATCATACTCCTCTACACTGAAATGTTAGAAACCACAGCAATCATACCCCTTTAAACTGAAATGGGAGATACTATAGTGATCATACTCCTCTACACTAACATGTTTCAAACCATAGCAATCATACCACTTTAAACTGAAATGGGAGATACCATAGTAACTTTACTCCTTCTACACTAACATGGCAGAAACCATAGCAATCATACATCTCTACACTGAAATGGAAGTAACCATAATGATCATACTCCTCTACACTGAAATGGGAGAAACCAGAGCAAAAATACTCCTTTATACGGAAATAGGAGAAACAATAGCGATTATACTCCTCTACAATGAAATGGGAGAAACCATAGCAATCATACCCCTTTAAACTGAAATGGTAGAAACCACAGCAATCATACTCCTCTACACAAAAATGTTAGACACCATAGCAATCATACCCCTTTAAATGGACATGGGACATACCATAGAGATCATACTCATCTACCCGGTACACTGAAATGGGAGATACCATAGTAACTATACTCCTCTACACTGAAATGGAAGAAACCATAGCAATCATACTCTCCACTGAAATGGGAGAAACCATAGCAATCATACCCATCTAAACGGGAACAGGAGATACCATAGTGATCATACTCCTCAAAACTGATATGGGAGAAACCTTAGCAATCAGACCTCTCTAAACTGAAATGGGAGAAACCTTAGCAATCATACTGCTCTCCACTGAAATGGGCAAAACCATAGTGATCATACTCCTCTTACCTGAAATTTTAGATACCATAGCAATCATACTCCTCTGAAGTGAAATGGGAGATACCATTGCAATCATACTCCTCTTCACTAAAATGGAAAATTACATAGCAATCATACTCCTCTACACTGAAATGGTAGAAACCATAGGAATCTTACTCCTCTACACTGAAATGGGAGGTACCATAGCAATCATACTCCTCTACACTGAAATGGGAGGTACCATAGCAATCATACTCCTCTACACTGAAATGGGAGGTACCATAGCAATCATACTCCTCTACACTGAAATTTGAGAAACCATAGCAATCATCCACCTTTAAACTGAAATGGCAGAAACCATAGCAATCATCCACCTTTAACCTGAAATGGCAGAAACCATAGCAATCATACCCCTCCAAACTGAATTGGGAGATAATATAGCAATCATACTCCTCTGCACTGAAATGGGAGAAACCATAGCAATCATACCCCTCTAAACTGAAATGGTAGAAACCACAGTGATCTTATTCCTCTACACTGAAATGGGAGATACCATAGCAATCATACTCCTCTACACTGAAATGGGAGAAACCATAGTGATCATACCCCTCTAAATTGAAATGGCAGAAACCATAGCAATCATACCACCAAGACTGACATGGAGATACCATTAGTGTTCATTAAAATTGGAGAAACTAAATTCTTCAACACTTTAATGTTTCAGTGACTACTTTATATGAAATTAAACAGTCGTAATGTGCTACTGTAAATCACGATACAACGAAATGAAGGGATACCCTGAATAAGTCTGCCTGTCCGGTCCGTTTTCCTTATATGTTTAGCTACAAAAAGATAAATACTACGAATTTGCGATAACATGATAAATGCGTTACTAGTTTATATAAGATTATTCAGTCATAATGCGATAATGAAAATCAGGACACAACGAAATGAAGGGATACTACGAATAAGTCTGCCTGTTCGGTCTGTTTTTTTAATATGTTTAGCTACAAAAAGATGTGCTCCTACAAATTCGCGATAATATGATAAATGCGTTACTAGTTTATATAAGATTGTAAGGTCGTAATGCGATACTGTAAATCCCGATACAACGAAATGAAGGGTTAATACGAACAAGTCTGTCCAGTCCGTTTAGCTAAAAAAAGATGCGATACTACAAATTCACGATATGATAAATAAGATACTACAACCAAACTTCCTGTCCCGTCATAATGTTTGTATTGAAATGTTAATGCGATACTACGAATCATATTTTCACAGAGACTTTTCACACCTTTTAATGAAGATTTCACACCTCTGCCCAGTCTGACACTTTGTCAGTTTGTTTGCACCATAAACAAAGATAGTTGTTAACAAGTTTAGTTATCATTTTAAGACACTGCAGTCGAAGACTTGCTTTTGATTTTGATAATATGTAATTGAGAATTTGATTACTGCGTAAGGATATAATTTTTGTTTTGTATTTATAATGGAATACATACACACTGTTTTTAAATGCAATTACTTTAATAAGTGTGCTAATGTTCGTAAACGCTATGACATAACGCAAGTTAACATCAAATGTATTATGTTACTACCATAATTTCCGAAAGACGCTATATTACGAAAAACGCGATACTACAAACAAATCAGTGTCTCCCGTGACTATTTGTAGTATCGTGTTTTGACTGTAGTATATTTCGATATTTTCACATGGCTATATACCTTAAAAAGCAGGGATAACATATACATGTGCATGTCTTCCCCCAACAAACCTTTAAAATCAAGCACATTTCCTAAACCAAGACTTATCACCTGGATTGTTTTGTCTCACTTTACCATTGTTTCCCCAATAGTTAGGATAGAGGCCAAACAGACCTGGTGTAGCTATAAAGAAATCAATCAAATGCACATAAATGTTTGAAGAAAGTTTAAAGCGCTTACCTGCTTCAAGAGCAAATGTGAATGGCTGCTTGCCAATAAATGTTTTTATATCTGCTTACCTTCCGGTGAGTCTCATCTCAAGGTCGTCAGTGTCTGCTTCAAGGGCGTCGTGCAGCAGCTGTGTGACGACCTCATGACCTTCCTCCACACCTTAACAACAGTTAACATAATAATCCCAATGACTCCAGCAGTACTCAAACATATTTTAGCCAATGAAAACATGTTAATCTAATGCAACAATCACTCCTGTTTGTCATTTTTAAAATAATAATCGTAATACTAAACCCAAACATAGGGTGAGTATTATACTTTAGTTTTAGCCCATGCAAAAAAAACTAAATTCTTATGTAACAATCTTGTCCATTGGCCATTTTTATACTACCACGTAAATGTAAGAATATTTTTGTGACTGTTATGTGAGGGTTATGTGTCCATGAAATGACATTTATTATTATTATTTATTTCTTCACTTCATCAAGACTCAGAAAGTTGCAATTCTGCTGCTCTGGTTTGCATCTAGCCATTGAGTAATTAAATGTTAATTAAATTGAATAATATTCTCTTTTATTGCTGTTTCATTTGAATTGCAATGCTATGAGGTTAATTTTTATTGACACATGTTTTGTGAATAATTCTGGGCCAAGAGTGAGGTTTGTGCGCACGTCAACCTGTTTAAACCCCCAATGCTTTGCACTGACCATTCCAAGGTGGTGACCCCAGTTTTATTCCTGTGTGTTTTGTCTTTGTTAAGTGTTTTTGTGATGTCCTGTGTATTGTTTTTGGCAACTGGTCACTTGCCATAAATAAAGGACCTCGGGCTGTTAATAAGAGTTCTCTCCTGCTGTCACAACTGGAGTTTTATTTTGTTTATATTTATTCAATTTGTTTTCCTTGACACAGGGACTCCAGAAATAGGTTAGCCACTTAGTTTTTCCAAGCTAAATAAAAAAAAACATGAATACCATAGAATTTCAAAACATCCCATACACAAGATTTTAGGATGTGAATCTAAAGTTACCTAATGTTTGCTGTTCTTAGTTTAAAACAATAAATTACTGAGCTAACTCAAATATTAAATGTCACACAAAAATACAAGCAAAATGATAAAATAATTGCTGCCTAAATCACATGATTTGTATGTATATTGTTTCCATGTCAACACTACCTGAACCTCTGACAGGACTCTGCTCTTTCTGCTGCTTCAGGACAACAAAATACTTGCTCTTGATCTGATAGTACTTGGCACGCAGTTTGGCATTGTCCCTTTACAGATAAAAAAAAGTCATGGCATTAGAAATTTATTTATATTGGGCGTACAGTTTGGAACTGTCCCTTTAAAAACTGTGCATGTCAGTAAGAGAAATTGACACTTTTGTTTTGTCTTTTTAAAAATTGCACATGTCAATAAGAGAAATTGACACTTTTGTTTTGTCCCTTTAAAATTTCACATGTCAGTAAGAGAAATTGACACGTTTGTTTTGTCCCTTTAAAAATTGCACATGTCAATAAGAGAAATTGACACTTTTGTTTTGTCCCTTTAAAAATTGCACCTGTCAGTAGAATACATTTATTTGGCACACATAACTAACATGACAAAAATTGAGCAGCAATTTTCATTATAACTTTTTTAATATATCATTTTGACAGTATTTGTATATCAGAAACATCCATTTAAGTGCAATGTTAAACTTAATCAAATATATATCACATGAATTATTTAATTGAAAAAGTACATGAAACTACAAAATTACAGGTGCAGACTACCAGCATAGAAAAACTTACATTGTTAGTTTTTTCTCCCTGGCAAGGTCATCTTTCCGAAGGTCATTCAACTCGAGGATTTCTTTTGTTAGGAACTTGTGTTGTAATTCATAGCCCAGGCACATGTCCTGCAAGATGGACAGAGCCAGCAGTAAAATACAATAGTTACAGCTAGCTACTAGTTTATTGCAGCTGTTGCTTCATGGAAATAAAGATTGTTACAACAACAATTACATGAAAATGAAGTATATTACAGCATCTCTTACATGGAAATGAAGTCTGTTACAGCAACACTTACAAGGCAGTGAAGCCTATTACAGCAACAATTACATCAAAGAGAAGACTATTGCAGTAACAATTACATGGAAATCAGGTCCATTACCACAACAATTACATCAAAGAGCAGACTAGTACAGCAATAATTACATCAAAGAGAAGACAAGTACAGCAACAACTAGAGCTTTGACACAGGAGTGGCAGCGGGCCCCGAATGATAGCATGTTTGAAGGTGAGGAACCGTTTTTCTATTTTTAGTAACAGTGACCTTGACCTTGATCCCACCCCCCCTATGCAATCCCAAGCGATGTCTTGATAAAAGGTACCTTATTATGAAGTTGAATTACAATACCTCAATTCGTTCTCGTGTAATTGAGCGGAAACCGTTTTTCTATTTTTTGTAACGGTAACCTTGACAGTGACTTTGACAGTGACCCCATCCACCCCCTATGTAATCCCAGGCCAGGTCTCGATATAAGGTATCTATGCATGAAGTTTCATTAAAATATTTCAATTCGTTCTCAAGTTAGAGAGCTGAAACCAAAAGTTGACTCCGCCTGAAAATGAAAAATTAACAAAGGGCAATAACTCCAGAATTATGAAGTGCAGAGTAACGGTTCTTGTGCACTGCACTTCTCGTCAATGAGATCTATCCACCTATGAAGTTTCAAGTTGATACCTCTTATAGTCTAAGTGTTATGCTCCAGGCAAAAACGAAGTATGAAAAATTAACAAAGGGCAATAACTCCAGAACCATGAAGTGCAGAGTAATGGTTCTTGTGCACTGCACTTCTCCTTAATGAGATCTAGCCACCCATGAAGTTTCAAATTAATAGCTGAAACTGTTTTGAAGTTATGAAAGAAAAACATTAAAAATGTGGACAGACAGACGGACGGACAGACGGACGGACGGACAGACAGGGTGCTTACTATAGGGCACCCGCAAAAAATTTGCGGAGCCCTAATTACATCAAAGAGAAAACTGGTACAGCAACAATTACATGGAAATGAAGTCCATTACCACAACAATTACATGGAAAAGAAGTCTATTACAGCAACAATTACATGGAAGAGAAGACTAGTACAGCAACAATTACATGGAAATGAAGTCCATTACAGCAACAATTACATGGAAATGAAGTCTATTACAGCAACAATTACATGAAAAAGAAGACTAGTACAGCAACAATTACATGGAAATGAAGTGTATTACAGCAACAATTACATGGAAAAGAAGACTAGTACAGTAACAATTACATGGAAATGAAGTCTATTACCACACTAATTACATGGAAGAGAAGACTAGTACAGTAACAATCACATGGAAAAGAAGTCTATTACCACAACAATTACATGGAAGAGAAGACTAGTACAGTAACAATTACATGGAAATGAAGTCCATTACAGCAACAATTGCATGTAAGAGAAGACTAGTACAGCAACAATTACATGGAATTGAAGTCCATTACAGCAACAATTACATGGAAATGAAGTGTATTACAGCAACAATTACATGGAAGAGAAGACTAGTACAGTAACAATTACATGGAAATGAAGTCTATTACCACAATAATTACATGGAAGAGAAGACTAGTACAGTAACAATTACATGGAAATGAAGTCTATTACAAAAACAATTATATGGAAGAGAAGACTAGTACAGCAACAATTACATGGAAATGAAGTCCATTAACACAACAATTACATGGAAATGAAGTGTATTACAGCAACAATTACATGGTAGAGAAGACTAGTACAATAACAATTACACGGAAATGAAATCTATTACCACAATAATTACATGGAAGAGAAGACTAGTACAGTAACAATTACATGGAAATGAAGTCTATTACCAAAACAATTATATGGAAGAGAAGACTAGTACAGTAACAATTACATGGAAATGAAGTCCATTACAGCAACAATTACATGGAAGAGAAGACTAGTACAGCAACAATTACATGGAAGAGAAGATTAGTACAGCAACAATTGTATGGAAGAGAAGACTAGTACAGCAATAAGTACATGGAAATGCATTTTATTCCAGAAGCAATTATGAACAAAGCAATAAAATTTATGCAATTTGGGTCGTCTTCCAAATTAACATTAAAGGCACCAACATGGAATCCATTATTGTTGACAATCTTGGATGTCTTAATTAGGAAATATGTAACAAGCTATATAAATTTTGTATTTGCCATTTAATGGGTTCATTAATATAGTAAACAATTATAAATTAAACACAGATAAAAATTCACCAAAATATAAACTTTAAAGTTACACATGCATTTATAAATTTCACCAATAGTATGGGACCATTGTTCATATAAACTGGAATGACTATCTGTTCCAGTATCAGTGTAGGACGCGAAATACAAAACAAAACAGATAAATAGCTAACCTTGTATTTCTTGAGTTCCTGAATCTCCGACTCCAGCTGGTCCCGTAAAGCCTGGATGCTCTCCCCCTTGGCCCTCAGCATCTCATCGTACATGGACACTTGCTCATGACTGGCTAAAAGTTCCATCTCCAACGAACTGCAACACAAACATGGCTAGTAATGGTGTTTGGAAAAAAAATTCATGTCATCGTAATTGGACATTTGCTCAAGACTGGGCATAAGTTCCATTTCTAAAGAACTACAGTAAAACATAGACATGGAGTTTTTACAGTTTCCAATATTTGGCATGTCATTGTACATCAATATTTGCTCAAGACTGGCTACAATTTCATATTCCAATGAACTGCAGACAAGATAACAAACTTTAGTGTTTTGTTGTTATTTTCCACAATTTCAGAACTTGCATTAATATGCATGCTTGCATTCTTTCAATTTGCTTGCTTGCATTCTTGTAACTTGCTTACTTGCATTCTTTTAACTTGCTTGTTTGCATTTTATAACTTGCATGCTTTTATCTATTTCCTTTGTATAGTACAATAAGAACCCATTATACATGTGCAATCGAAGCAGATAGATCTCCGAGTACCGACAAAACTGTTAAATTCCTTTAGCAAACATATTTGATAATTTTCTACATATGAAGTAGTCCCCAGACATAAAATATTTTAAGGCAATTTTTCACACATTTTTTTTTTAAAGAATATCAGAATATGGAAACAGCAGAAGATATGAGGTGTGAGGCAGTCCGCACAGGTTAATCTGGGACGACACATTCCTCTTTTATGGTATTTTTGGTTTTGAGGTCGTCTCTTCTAAATATAAATTCACTGTACACGAAAAGTGTCGTCCCTGATCATCCTGTGCGGACTGCATAGGCTAAGGACGACACTTTACACACAAACATTAAGCCCGATTATCCCACAACATGCCTCAATTCTATTTACCTCAATTTCTTTTCCAGCTCAGCACACTGGCCCTTGCTTTCTGCCAGCTGGTCTTGAATGCAGTTTGTCCTATCTTCCAGAACTTTCTTCTCTTGCGTGAGAGCTTGTATCTGTTCACTCTGTTCCAAAATCATTACTTCTTTTTCATCTTCGGTTGCAGTGTCTATTGAATTCCTGGAAAGCATAACCATTGATCATATCATAACATGGTAAAATACTTGTATTTTATTGCAAATGACTTGGCAAATTCCTATTTATATTGTATATGTTAGGGAGTTATTATTTTCAACATGATATATTTAGTTGCATTTTGTATGACACATTACATACCCAGATACATAATAATATAGTGGCCACTGTACTATTATGCATTATCCATGTCATATGACCATTATTATTTCATAAACCTTAGTTGTTGTTCTTATGTAAAACAATCCAACTAGATCTGGAAAACGGAGATGATTTTTTGGTTGTCGATTCATATGGTATTGTGGACACTGTACCATGATATATATCGTATAATAAAGGAGATCTTATAGTTACAACATTGCTATCAGAAAAACATTAGCTGCTGTTCAAAGTCATGCAGTACAGAGATGATTTCTTGATAACGGATTCCTACTGTATACTGGCCACTCTACCATTATATATATAATAATTGTTGCTATTTGATAACCTTACCTGCTGTTTGTAAGTCATACAATCCAGTCTATTCTGCAGTAAGGACATGTTTTCTTGATTACTAAGACAATAATATATGGCAGAGCTGGACCGGGCATCTATAATCGGCCCGCTGCCGATATAACGGCCCAAGGGCCTTTGGCCCGAGGGTCGTTATATGGCTAGGGCCGATTATAGACGCCCGGCCCAGCTCTGCCGTATATTATCGTTTATAATACATATTAT
This sequence comes from Congeria kusceri, assembly GCA_027627225.1. Lineage (NCBI taxonomy): Eukaryota > Metazoa > Mollusca > Bivalvia > Myida > Dreissenidae > Congeria > Congeria kusceri. The sequence goes on along the minus strand of CM051032.1, from coordinate 41,712,542 downwards.
CCTGTCACAAGAAAAGAATCATATTACTTTCTTTATTACACAAAATGTTAACAAAAAACACCAAACAAACTTTCTGCACTTTTATTTAACATTCAACTAATTACGCAATATGTGACGGAATTCTTACGAATGACGTAATTTATAAACAAAAAAACAGTGACGAAACAAACCAGTTTTCGCTGGACTCTCAGTTTTGTTGTGACAACGATTATGTCGTGTTTGCTTTTATTTTTATTAAAATACATTACAATAAGTTTAATAAATCGTGCATGGACGAATTCTGAATGTGTCAGTTGGATAAAAAATACAGTATATTTTGAGAATCTTAATAAAATCAAACGTTCTGACCGGTCATTGCGATTTCGTAAATCGTGTTTCTGGTCAGAATGGTTCACATGCAATTAATATCATGATTGTTAAACATTAAAGCTTATGGATACAAGAAAAGGGCATTGAAGTGCTTACAGTAGAAAAATCTATTGTTGGATTTTTATTGTTGGGAGCAATGGATTGAAATTGAGGTAAGGTAAAAGTTTCCGATCTGATCAATTTTGTTCATTGACTCTTCTTCTCAAACTCAAGATGCATAGGCTATAGATCCTATATAGTTAATCAATTTAACTACAAACTTTCGTTAATATTCAGTATTTGCATTTTCGGATATAACCATTTAATTTTGACTAAATACGCCATTCGTTGTTGTTGACGTTGCGCGATCACATTCTCTTCGATTATCGAAAAATTGGCAGCGGCCAATTATATTATATTGGCTCAGTGGAGCAGAGTAACGGCCCGTAATCGACGTCAATTTGTTACTATTTTTAGTAACAATATGTATTATTGATTCATATTGTATCCTGGCCAATGGACCATGATACATATATTGATCACTACACCATTGCTATTTGACAAACCTTAGCTGCTGTTCGTAAGTCATACAATCCAGCTTGTTCTGCAGTACTGAGATGATTTCTCGGTTTGCCTTCAGTTCCTCTTCCAGATCACCCATGTCCTTTTGCAAGGCGGTGCTGGCGCCCGTCTGCAACATGTTCCCTCCATTGGTGACTGGCTGCAACAAAAAAGTATTATTGTTTTGCAGATGTTAATGGATATGGGTGTCCACCTTGTGATTGGGAGTTCGATCCACACTTGAGAAGCATTGGAAATGATCTTTCTCAAAAGTCACCAAGAGCTGGTTCTACCCACAAAAGTGCCTCAATAAGATACTGGCTTGCAACACAATCAAGCTTGAATAAAGAGGTTTAAAATAAACAAAAGCATACTATAAAGCTCAGCCAAATTGACCTGACACTCATGAACTCTATTAACATTATAAATGTAAAATTTAAATTATTTCCTATTCATTACTTCAGCTTAATTCTTGCACCTTAACACTGTGGCCTTTTGACATTAGTCACAGCTACATTTTTTGGCAATTGTATCAAATAAATATGAATTCCATACAGAAAATAATAAGGTTTTCATTAAAAAAAAATTCACACCTAAGGCCATCCTTAAAAAATTGTTTGTTTGCGTTAACGCGACCAACTGATGAAATTGGGCCCGACTCATAAGTTTTCATAGGCTTCTGTCAAACAACTATTTTTTTCTATTCGAAAAATGTAGTCATATATCATCATGTTATGTTCGTAATTAATTCATAACATTTTTTTATCAACTAAACACTGTGTTCTAATTACCTTGCAATAATATTTCCTATTTGAACAAACAATAAAATCCGTTAAAACATGAGACGTTAACAATAACACCTGTTAAAACTAAAGAGTGACAGCGTGACGTCATCAATTAGCCGGACTTTCAAATCTGCAAGCAGTTAGCAACACCCATAGCAACGCTGTCGGTTTTACTTCAAATGTCTTTGACATGACTGCCAATCTGCAGCTATCATCTAGCAGTGTGTAGCTGAAATGCGTGTAACACGCTATGCATGTGGTCAGTTTCAGTTGAATTGTGACCTTGACCTTTAACCGAAGAGCATGTGAGTTATACGCGACACATCATCTGGTCATGGGGAATAAAAATCTGAATTTATATAAAAATCCATCCAGGCGTTTACATGTTATGGAGCGGAAACTAAAAATCATGACCTTTGACCTTGAATTGTGACCTTGACCTTTGACTGAAGAGCATGCGAGTTGTACGCGATGGCCCAAAGCGCTCACCTAAGAACTGGTACAGATGAAGACCATACTGTTGTGACAGGCTTGAAAATAAAATGTATCTGAACAATACACAGAGGGGCATAGGTTCAATTTTGATTTAAAACATCGGTTAGTGCAATGGGCTAACTGAAGTACGAGTTGGGTAGTGGAAGTGCTTTTTTTTTCTAATGGTTCTCAAATCATTTTTCTCGATATTCTTACCTGACCTTTTTTCATTAAATCATTGACAATTCTGGAAAATGCAGAAACAGTAGATTTTGATGTCTTTTTCGCAAACAGTTTTGGAGAACTAGTTGCAATGCGATAATTGCGATGACTGTGCTATAAGGTAAAGTTTTGCTTTTTCTTTGATAATTTTCTGTCCAATGATGATAAATGATGTTAATGCAGGCTCTAAAGACATCAATGTTGCATGTACAAATAACTGCATGCAAGTCTTTCAACTGTTGGAAATCAAAATTTATCAATCAATTTTTATGGTCATGCGCAAACTGTGTAAGTTTGGTCAACATTGAATCAAAAATCGTGTGTGCAAGCCAATAATTGATAACTTGTTGATGTTTTTTTCCAAACACAAGGGGCAATAACTCTGGTGTTTCTGGTCTGATCATGCTTTTATTCGACTTCACCTGTAGTCTTACGTTCATAGACAAACTGTACACGATTGGTGAAGATTGGACGAAAAATGAAGTCTCTATCTTGAATAATGTCCATTTTTGCATTTTTTTTTCACAAACAAAGGGCAATAAATCTGGTGTTTCTGGTCGTATCTTGCTTATATTAAACTTCGCCTTTAATCTCAAGGTCATAGACAAACTGTGCAAGATTGGTGAAGATTGGATGAAAAATGAAGTCTCTATCCTGAATAATGTCAATTTTTGCATATTTTTTTCACAACCAAAGGGCAATAACTCTGGTGTTTCTGGTCTGATCTTGCCTATATTCGACTTCAACTGTAATCTCATGGTAATAGACAAACTGTGCAAGATTGGTGAAGATTGGATGAAAAATGAAGTATCTATCCTGAATAATGTCCTTTTTTTTTTTTTTTATAAACAAAGGGCAATAACTCTGGTGTTTGAAACACAATCTGGCCCATTTTTGGCGTCTGCTGAGATCTGATGCACAAACTGTGAAAGTTTGGTTAAGATTGGATTTAAAATAAAGTCTATACGTTGGGAAAGGGCATTTTTGCACTTTTTTTTGCATGAAAAAGGGGCAATAACTCTGGTGTTACTGGTGTGATCTGACTCAACAACAATCCCATGCGAGATTTTATGGTCATACACAAACTGTGCGAGTTAGGTCAAGATTGAATAAGAATGTAGTATTTATCGCGATAATGGTCCAAATTGTTGACGGCATACAAACGACCCTGGAGAAGTCCCCTAGACCAATAGTTCACAGAGCACTTCATGCTCAGGTGACCTAAAATGATACTTTTATTTACAGAAATGAATGAATAATTGTTAATATATAAGACATAACAAAAAATAGTATTTGAAATAATTTGTAAAAGCATGTCCAGCTTAGTGATATATATTAATGTAACAACAAGATGTGAGATGAAAATGACTTTTACAAACTGATAATATGTAGGTCATTATGTTACAAAATGAAAAGAAGTGGACATATTTTAAAATGGTAACTACAGACATTTATTCAAATAATCCTATCTAAAAGGACTCAAAAAATTATTTAGAAACATCTATCATGTTCATCACTTTGGTTTACAGTGGCAAAAAATTTATGTATTTTATTGTCAACTTCATATTGTGACTTAATAATTCTATAGATGTTACTGGTATCACAGGCAGCAGTATCATAGAATATGACGCCCCATCCCCTCGTAACCCACACCCATGACCCCCAGGACCCTTGGATGGTTTAATTGTGTATAATTTAATTTAATTTATATATAATCAATCAAATTTTATTTTATTGTTAATATCATCATAAACAAAGTATAGAATAATATATATATTATATGAACACAATTAAACCATCCAAGAGTCCTGGGCATCCTGGGGGTGAGGTCCAGGAGGGGGGGGGGGGGGCGCACATTTTATGAAACCGCTGCCTGTGACCGGTATACCCAATTTGGTGGCCATTTATTTGATTTACATCCTTTGCAATCATTAGCTTTATCACTGTACTACTGGATTCATTTCTCAGTATCGTAGCTTACCTCTTTTTGTTTCAGGTTATTCCGAAAAGGTAATGACCACCGTGTCTTTTTCATAATTTAAGCCTGTAAGTTGGTACTATCTCCAGTAGTTGTTATCCTACATTTATCCTACATATATGTTCCAGTTAATAGTTCCAAACAACAATGACAACAACAAACTGTTGGTATAACGAACAAGTCACAATATAAATTAAATTTGGCATCTTAGGGTATATTTAGCTGTTTTGATGAGGAGAAAAAAAAATGTGAATAAAGTCAATAAACTATTAAAAAGCCTTGAACTGTCTCATAGTAAAACATCCTGACAGCAAACTGTAATATATATTTCCTTGTTTTTCTATTTATACACTTGCACAGAAATGAATTTCTTGTTTGAACAATTTCCACACATTCACATTTTCATGTACAATTTTAAACACATAGCATGCATACAAACACATGTTGTGTTCTTAAGTTTGCAATCTGTGTCCATGTCATTGTTTATCTATATGGACAGTAAATACCAGAAAAGTGTATCAGATAGTGATGATAAAAATAGATAGTGCACTATTAATACAAGGTAAAAAGTAATCATGTCCACATATTGTGAAGTATATGATAATTTTAGATTCTGTATTTTAATTGTGCAAAATGTTCATTTGATTTCCGGACTACAAAATAGGCTCGTTTTCAACATTGCACCACATTATTGCTACTATTTTCCAGTAATAAAGGTGTTGTAATAATTATCAGTTTGTTAATGAATTTAGCTATTCTGTTTTCTTCATGCATCACATTTCATTGATGCCACTACTTTCTAGTAATAAAGTTGTGGTATAGCAACTTTTTTTTAAACAAATTTTGCTCTTCTTTTCTCCTTGCATTGAAACATTACATTGTTCCACAAATATTATTACCACTATTTAATAAATTTTAAAATGTGTCACCTTAGTTCAATAACTCAATATCTGCAATGCAAAATATAAGCATTTATTGAGTTCTTGAACTAAGTTGACAACTTTTTATAAAAAAAAAAAATGACTACAACAGTAAGTCATTTTGCTTAATTTATACTGGGATTTAAACTTCTTATTGTTTTCTGTCATTCTGTCATCCTGTGATAAAGGAAAATACACAGATTTTTCCTTCTTTAAAAGGGTTTTGTAAAAGGACCCATTCCATAGGATCCCAAAAATGGTTAGTTTTTTCCAATTGGAATGAAATATTTCCTAAATATGTAGTGACAAAACATGAAAGTACAGAGTTCAACCAATATGCCATTAGTTTAAGAAATCAAATATTTAAATGACTTTCCAATACCTTCATCATATTTTCCCAATTAGCAAGATTTTACGACAAGAACATTCTCAATCTGATGGGTACTGGACCCAATCTATTAGCTGCGAAAAAATCACAGCAAAAATATAAGTAGAATATAATACTTGTGATTCTGTGCGTGATAAGTAACTAGTGAAGTCTCAGTGCTTTAATAGATGTACTATCTGCATAGTAAGGCAGCGGCAGGCATATATGGGACCTGAGACGTACTATCTGCATGGTAAAGCAACGGCGGGCATATATGAGACCTTAGACGTACTATCTGCATGGTAAGGCAGCGGCGGGAATATATGAGACCTTAGACGTACTATCTGCATGGTAAGGCAGCGGCGGGCATATATAAGACCTTAGACGTACTATCTGCATGGCAAGGCAGAAGCGGGCATATATGGGACCTTAGACGTACTATCTGCATGGCAAGGCAGCGGCGGGAATATATGGGACCTTAGACATACTATCTGCATGGTAAGGCAGCGGTGGGCATATATGGGACCTTAGACATACTATCTGCATGGTAAGGCAGCGGCGGGAATATATGGGACCTTAGATGTACTGTCTGCATGGTAAGCAGCGGCGGGCATATATGGGACCTTAGACATACTATCTGCATGGTAAGGCAGCGGCGGGAATATATGAGACCTTAGACGTACTATATGCATGGTAAGGCAGCGGCGGGAATATATGGGACCTTAGATGTACTGTCTGCATGGTAAGCAGCGGCGGGCATATATGGGACCTTAGATATACTATCTGCATGGTAAGGCAGCGGCGGGAATATATGAGACCTTAGACGTACTATCTGCATGGTAAGGCAGCGGCGGGCATATATGGGACCTTAGACGTACTATCTGCATGGTAAGGCAGCGGCGGGCATATATGGGACCTTAGACGTACTATCTGCATGGTAAGGCAGCGGCGGGCATATATGGGACCTTAGACGTACTATCTGCATGGTAAGGCAGCGGCGGGCATATATGGGACCTTAGACGTACTATCTGCATGGTAAGGCAGCGGCGGGCATATATGGGACCTTAGACGTACTATCTGCATGGTAAGGCAGCGGCGGGCATATATGAGACCTTAGACGTACTATCTGCATGGTAAGGCAGCGGCGGGCATATATGGGACCTTAGACGTACTATCTGCATGGTAAGGCAGCGGCGGGCATATATGAGACCTTAGACTCAGGATATATGCAATAAGATTTCAAACTAAAATAATGTTCAAGCTAATGTTTTACCACATGCTATACCTTGTCTCCCATGTAATACAACCATTATGAATGTCTTATACATGTGTAAGATAACATTTTGAGCGTTTTAATTGGCTACATATTCTTTGACTGACCAATAGCATGACGTTATTGTTTGTAAAATGACATCGTCAACATAAAATGACATCATGCCAATACACAATTTTTAGGATTTATCAATATGTTTTGGTAAAATTATACGGTTTTTTTCGTTTAAAAGCATGTGATAAAAAAGATCTGACATTCGTTGTCAGTTCATACCATATTTTATTAAACTCGTCCAGGAAATTCGTTAGTAAGCTTGCCAAAGGCTTGCTTACTAACAAAATTCCTGAACTCGTTTAGTAAATATGGAGGAAATGATAACTCGTGTCAGATCCTATATATATTGTTTGCTTCTTTTTTAGTTTTGAACAAATAAAAATTATGCAAGTTAAACGCATTGAAACCATTTTCAATATTATTAAGTTTCAATTCTTAATTGCAATCCTCAATTCCAAAAGGATCACTGATATCCAAAATGAATGAATGAAATCTATAATAAACAGTACGAGTACATCATGTTATCGTAAAGAAAGTACATGTACAAATACATCATGTTATCGTAAAGAAAGTACATGTACACATTTTAATGAAAATAAATGAAGTAACATAAGTTATCAAAATGATAAACTTACCAGTAATGGCTGTACTGGCTCGGATAACTGTCTCTGGCCAATCTTTATTTTTCTGGTAATGCTAGTCAAAATTTTCCGAGCTTTCGAATCATCTGATTTTTGACCTTCATTTTTGGGTTTGCTATTATTACTATTATTGTTATAGGTTGTAAATGTTTCTGGTGTATTATCCACAGTAATGCATGATGTTTTATTGCCTGCTTCCTTTTTCTTGCTGTCAGTTTTAGCAATTGAGGTTAAATCTGCACTTGTGGGTAATTTTTCACCTGGGGTTAAAGTATTATTCTTTGAGTCAGACTGCACACTCAAGTCCGATAGCTGAGAACTAGATCTGATTTTATCGAAAGTAGAAAATGCCTGGCTAGAATTGCCATTGCTTTCTGCGGAATCTAGGCTTGATGTTGAAACACTTAGACGTTCATTGTGCAGATCTGGAGGCAAATCGCAATAAAAGCTACTGTGACTTGTAATTTGGTTTTCGTCTCTTTGCCGGCCTGGACAAAAAAAGAAAAGTACCTTTCTTTGTTGTCAACCACTAGTCTACTGTTCATAGTTTATTTAATAAAACATGCATATAAATATGTAGTGGAACAATATTTTTATATTTATGGAACTTTAGTTGGGACCTGCATTCCAGATTTAAAGAAACAAGAGGGCCATGATGGCCCAAAGTGCTCACCTGAGAACTGGTATAGATGATGACCATACTGTTGCGACATGTTTGAAAATTAAGGTAACAGGACAATACACAGAGTGGGTAGGATCAATTTTGATATAAAACATCGGTTAGTGCAATGGGCTTACTAAAGTATGAGTTGGGTAGTGGATGTGCGTTTTTTTGCTAATGGTTCTCAAATCATTTTTCTTGATATTCTTACCTGACCCTTTTTCATTAAGGCATTGACAATTCTGGAAAATGCACAAACAGTAGATTTTGATGTCTTTTTCGCAAACAGTTTTGGAAAACTAGTTGCAATGTGATAATTGCAATGGCTGTGCAATAAGGTAAAGTTATGCTTTTTCTTTGATAATTTTCTTTCCAATGATGATAAATGATGTTAATGCAGGCTCTGAAGACATCAAAGTTGCATGTACAAATAACTGCATGCAAGTCTTGCAACTTTTGGAAATCAAATTTTATCAATCAATTTTTATGGTCATGTGCAAACTGTGTAAGTTTGATCAACACTGAATAAAAAATTGTGTGTGCAAGCCAATCATTGATAACTTGTTGATGTTTTTTCCAAACACAAGGGGCAATAACTCTGGTGTTTCTGGCCCGATCATGCTTATATTCGACTTCACCTGTAGTCTAATGTTCATAGACAAACTGTACACGATTGGTGAAGATTGGATGAAAAAGTCTCTATCGTGAATAATGTCCATCTTTGCATTTTTTTTTCACAAACAAAGGGCAATAACTCTGGTGTTTCTGGTCTAATCTTGCTTATATTCGACTTCACCTTTTTTCTTATGGTCATAGACAAACTGTGCAAGATTGGTGAAGATTGGATGAAAAATGAAGTCTCTATCCTGTATAATGTCCATTTTTGCATATTTTTTTCACAAACAAAGGGCAATAACTCTGGTGTTTCTGGTCCGATCTTGCTTATATTCGACTCCAACTGTAATCTCATGGTAATAGACAAACTGTGCAAGATTGGTGAAGATTGGATGAAAAATGTCTCTCCCTATCCTTAATAATGTCCATTTTTGTATATTTTGTTAATAAACAAAGGGCAATAACTCAGGTGTTTGAAAACAATCTGGCCCATTTTTGGCGTCTGCTGAGATCTGATGGTCATACACAAACTGTAAAAGTTTGGTTAAGATTGGATGGAAAATAAAGTCTATACTTTGCAAAACGGCACTTGTGCACTGTTTTGCCTGAAAAAGGGGCAATAACTCTGGTGTTACTGGTCCGATTGGGCCCATTATCAAACTCGTCCAAGATTTTATGGTCATACACAAACTATGCAATTTTGGTCAAGATTGAACAAACAATGTAGTGTTTATCGCGATAACGGTCCAAATTGTTGATGGCACCTTGACGACGGAAGGACAGACGACGCCGGAGAGGTCCCCTATACCAATAGCTCACCGAGCACTTCGTGTTCAGGTGAGCTAAAAAAAGGAATCTCCGTTTTGCATGACCTATTTTTGTTCCACAAAATTATTTACAGTATGGTAAATTGTTTGGGATGATCAGACTGAAGGTCTGACAATTGGTACATTTTGGTTTTGAGTGCTTAAAGAAAAAAATACATTGACAAGTGTCCAAAAAACAATGATTTTATTTTCAAATCCATATACAAGTAATATAATAAGGTTTCCTGTTTTTGTAGGGAAAAGTTTACAATTATTGTCAGGAAGTATCTAATTAAACCTTGTGAAATAGTTAATACATGTATTCATTAGTGCAAAATGAAAGAAACACAATGGTAAATGCAACAATGTTTCAAATACTCCATAAAAAAACAACAGTTTTGAGCAATATAACTCAAATTTCTCTGATCCAGTACTCTGGTCCCCCCATACCTGGCAGTCCGAATCGTCTGGAGATACTTGTGAGGGGCCACAAAGGGGACTTCATACTGCCAGTGGCCCCAGGTAGGGAGTTCAAACTGCTGTTGCTACTGTCTATGTCGGCGTCGGGAACACAGATTTCAGGCAAGTCACTGGTTATGTCGATGACAGGTTCATACGTCACACTTGTTGACCCGATGTCTTTGGACAGTAGACCTCCACGGTTGCTGGTTCTCTAAAACATTAATACAATATATTAATATTTATATTATATTTAGAAAACATACTTGTTAACATAAAACTGTGATAGTGTAGAAAAAATGCACAAATGTAAATACATTTGCATCCTTATCTAATGCCCGGTACACTACATTACGTTTTCGAGACCATACACAACTTTGTTCAATGAAAAATGATATAGGTATTTTATTTCAACTCAAAAATGTCTATAATAGATGTATGAGTAATGTAATATTATGGGTTTATGGCATATGCAACAGTGTACAGTGTAGTATAATGTACAGAATGCAAATAAACAGTTAGTACAAAAACACAGAAATTAGCTTGCTTGTATTCAAGGCTCAAACTGTTATGCTAAATCATGTATACTATTTACTTAATGTGATTGCTGAAAGAATTCCATTTATCTAAACTGAAGATATAAAAAGTTGCTAGACCCCACTGATTGTGAGCTTATTTCAGCATGTGAATTTTATTAATAAACTAGAATTGTCACATGAGTGATGGATATACCCATAGGCGCTTGGTTGTTTAACAAATAAAAAATAATCCTATTCCCTATAGTATAATTATACACAAGGTAGCTCACTCGCCATTTTCTATAGTAACGGAAGTTGATTGACTGATTTTAATTTTAAAAAGTACCCGGTCCTAAATACATGGGCTACGTAGTTTTCGGGAAGCAAAGAGCCAATCATTGCCAATCGACTTCCGTTATGATAGAAAATGGCGAGTGAGCTACCTTGTGCATTTATATATATAGGAAAATGATTTTTATTTGTTGAACAACCAAGCGCCTATGAATATACCCCACACAATATGGCCTTGTCACAAAACTATGGCATCCATTAACATGAGGGCCAAAATGGCCCTAGGTTGCTCACCTGAGTGTAAAGCATCATAATGGCTTTTAACAAAAAGATTGTTTAAGATTTCAATATAGCCGTATAAGGAAAACTGTCCCGACCACTGGAGGCCATTATTTTTAACGAATCAAAATGATTTCCTGGAATGTGGTAGTAGACGGTCACCCAAGGAACATGTATGTGAAATTATTTTGAAATTTAGCTAGTGGTTTCAGACAAGAAGATTTTTAAAGTTTTCAGTATAGCCATATGAGGAAAACTGCCTCGCCCCCTGGTGGCCATGTTTTTTAACAAATCAAAATGATTTCAAGGAATTTGAAAGAGGGTCACCCAAGAAACATTTATGTGAAATTATTTTGAAATCCAGCCAGTGGTTTCAAACTATAAAATTTTACAAGTTTTCAATAAAGCCATATAAGAAAAACTGCCCCGCCCCTGGGCGGCCATGTTTTTTAACAAATCAAAATAATTTGAAGGAATTTGGTAGAGGGTCAAGGACCAATTCTGTTAAATTTTATTTTAAAATCCAGCCAGTGGTTACAGACTAGATTTTTAAAGTTTTCAATCTAGTTATATAAGAAAAACCGGCCTGCCCCCCTGCCATGTTTTTTAACGAATCAAAATAATTTGAAGGAATTTGGTAGAGATTCACCCTAGGAACATTTCTGTGAAATTATTTTAAAATCCAGCCAGTGGTTTCAGACAAGAAGATTTTCAATATAGCCATATAAGGGAAACTGACCCGCCCTCTGGCGGCCATGTTTTTTTAACAAATCATCATGATTTGAAGGAATTTGGTAGAGGGTCATCCAAGCAGCATTTCTGTGAAAACTATGTTCAAATCCAGCCAGTGGTTTTTTGACAAGAAGATTTTTTAAGTTTTCCAGTTTTTAAGCTTTTGGTTGCCATGACAACCAGAGTTTTAAATATACTTTAATAAATTGAAGGAATTTGGTAAAGGACCACCCCAGGAACATTCCTGCCAGGTTTGGTTAAAATCCGCCAAGTGGTTTCACAGAAGAAGTTGTTTAAAGTAAAATGTTGACGCCGGACACCAGACGCCCGACACAAACTGACCTCAATAGCTCACCCTTGAGCAATTCGTGCTCAGGTGAGCTAAAAAGAAGTGGACAGAATGAGAATACTTTTGTTTGTGAATGTCAACAGTGTATTTGGAAAAATTTAATTTCAATAGAACTCTGTCAACATTTAGTGGTTTGTAACCAAATTCGAACCTGACCTGTATTTTATGGTGTTACACCTATGTGCCAAAAATAATTTAAATATGTGGAGCCCTTCATGAGTTATTGTCCTGAAACCGAATGTTTAGGGAATTTAAGTCAAAAGGGGCATTAACTGTCTAAATTTAGTGGTTTGTGACCCAAGTAGAACTTTACCTGTATTGTATGATGCTACACAAGTGTACCAAAAATTATTTAAATGTGTCAAGCCATTCTTGAGTTATCGTCCGGAAACCATGTTTTTAGGGAATTTAAGTCAAAACGGGGCCATAACTCTGTCAAAATTTAGTGATTTGTAAGCAAAGTCGAACTTCAGCTGTATTTTATGATGCTACACATGTGTACCAAGAATTATTTGAATATGTCAAGCCATAATTGAGTTATCGTCCGAAAACCATGTTTTTAGGGAATTTAAGGCAAAAAGGGGTCATAACTCAGACAAAATTTAGTCGTTTTGTAACCAAAGTCGAACTTCACCTGTGCTCTATGATGTTACACATGTGTACTAAAAATTCTTTGAATATGTCAAGCCTTTCTTGAGTTATCATCCTGAAACCATGAAAACCAACAGACCGACGGACTGACAGACTTACTAGTATATAACCCCCCCCTAAACTTCGTTTGTGGGGGTATAATTAAAACTAATGGGACCTGGCTACAGAAATGAGAGTGTCTTTACAGATGAAGGTTTATGATACAAAATGTTTAGACAAATACCTGTCAATAATACTTGGGGCACGGCGAAAGTAACTGTAATTATTTCTGTAATTATTTCTTATACATGCAGTTGTTGCACTATCATTCAAAAGTGCAATACTTGTTACACAAATAATCAACAAGAGATGTTTGCAAAACAGTTATGCCCCCTCTAGTTTAAAATAGCTAAACAGGCTTATTTTAGATAATCAAGGGCCATAACTCCACAGTTACTAGGACTATTTCATTCAATATCAAACTTAACCGAGATAATACGCCCACAAAGATTTTCACCAAATTCAATGAAGATCGGTTATGAACTTTTGGACTTTGAGAACAAAAACTGCTAAAATGGCCAATTTTAGATAATTCAAGGGCCATAAATCCACAATTACTGGAGCGATTTGGCTGATAATTAAACTTGGCCAAGATATTATGCCCGCAAACATGTTCATGAGGTTTAGTGAAGATCGGATACAAATTGTTGGACTTCAAGGGCAATAACTCCACACTTTCTGGAGCGATTTGGCTGATTATCTAACTTGACCTAGATTTTATAATTACAAACATTTTCATGAAGTTTGGTGAAGACTGGTTGAAAACTGTTGGCCTTTAAGAGCGGAAACAGCTAAAAAGGCTAATTTTTTTATAATTCAAGGACCAAAACTCCACAATTCCTGGGGCGATTTGGCTGGTTATCGAACTTAGCTTAGATATTATTATTACAAACATTTTCATGAAGTTTGATGAAAACTGTTGTAATTAGAGAGCGGAAATAGCTAAAAACGCTCATTTTAGATAATAATTCAAGGACCATAACTCCACAATTCCTAAAGCTATTTGGCTAATAATCAAACTTGACCTAGATATTATGCCCACAAACATTTTCATGAAGTTTGGTGAAGATCAAATGAAAACTGTTGAACTTAGAGAGCGGAAACGAATGTGGTCTACCGACCAACCGATCAACATTAGCAAACCAATATACCTCGCCATCTTTGATGGGGGGCATAACAATTATATAAACAGGTATATTAGTGCTTTTACTTCTCAAACACACAACATATGAACTCCTATCAACAAATATTTGCCTACCAAAAGAAATGTTTCCATATTTAAACATAAAGTATTCTCACCAAATAGTTAACAACCTTTACGTGCATCATTTGCATTCCATTATCTTGAATATAAAAGAAAAACAATACAGTTTTCATTTAACAATTAAAAAGACCTTCATCCGCATGTGTACAATGCTGTCACTGGAGACACAAAGACGTGACAGATTGAACTCTCGCCTCTTCATCTGTAATGCTTGCAACCAGTAGAACATGTTCTTGCGTGTCCCAGCATCAAGGAAATAATCTTTGCCATCAGCCCTTCAAAAGAACAGAATACTCTGTATTGTTATGATAAAAAACGTCCAATAAGTTTTATTCTAAGCTACTGAATTATAAAAATTAATTGTTACATGCACTGCCTTAACCTGTTAACCTTCAATCTCAATTACGCTGTTAAAATACTTAAACAGAATCAATAATCAATAAACAAAATCACAATTCTGTAAATCTGCCATACATTTCCTTAACATTGTCATAAATGTTTGCTATACCATAACATGAACCATAACAATCATATAAGTCTGTATTTCAACGTTTCATACCATATCAAGCAACCTGTTATCATCATGGAAAACGAGACATAAATCATCCTATTGACTATAGTACTAACATCACTTACTTAATCTGAAAAATCCCCGGCCGCTCTATATTGCTAGCATCAAAATCAAATGAAGCTGTAGCTATACAAATCTCTCCAAGGGATGCAAGATCTTGTGGATCTCTGAAAACGACATCATCAATAATCATTTAAATAAAGGCTTAAAACTAATTATTAAATCAACAACTGCTAATATATTTTACATAGTTATAACAAAGCTAAGCTTACTCAAAGTACCACTGGGATAATGAAAATGTTCAAGGTTACAAAATATGTCCTACCAGTATATTTGACTACACTGTTTTACAAACAATGATTAAAACAATTTGAGGAAAAACTTCCTGGTGGAATGTAAATCTGAAAAACATTCTGGCAAAACTTAACTGTTGTAAACATAATGTTAATGTGGCAATAAATGGTTTGATCATTCGTGATTTTCAAAATATATGGGCCGCGTCGCGACAAAACCAGCCTTAATGACATTGATGACGTTTGTGGAAAAACCCGTTTAAAGTTACGTCATTGTTTTGATTCAGGAAGTATTCAAGTTTGTCTGGTGAAAATTAGTTAAATATAATTTATTTTGAATTTTGAAGAGGCAATATGGATAAAGAAATGGAAGTAAGCATTCGTTTGTTCAATTTATTAATTATAAGAAAGTTTTTATTGGAATTTGATTAATTTTGGGTCCATAAAATGAACAGTATGAAACTGAAAATAAACAGTCACTGAATTAGTGATTCAGTTCTTGTGTTTTACTAATACAGTTCACACTGTCCGAATCGAAATGATTGATCGAAATTTTGGTAATATGTTGAGGTATGAAGTCCACTGTTTGCTACTGTAGATATACGTTTTAATTCATGCTATTGTCTTAAAAAATATATATTCCTAGATTTCATTTAAAAATGCGATGACAGTTTCAGAAATCGTTCAGCTTTTTGTTGTAGATTCAACAATTATAATCGCATTAATCTAGATATATGTAATGTTTAATACATAGAAAATGAAACGTGCCTTTAATTTATGGTTCAGAACGGAGTTGAACATATTTTTGACATGTCAAGTGTCGAGCATTAGGCTATCGATTGTCTTTTCTCTTACTAATTTTAAATATGACGTTTGCAAACATTTAAAGTAAATGTGAACTCCGTGGTGTAGTGGATAGTTAGTTAGCCTTCGAATCGGTCGTTATTAGTTTAAAACCGGCTACCAATATCTTCATTTTTTTTTTCTTAGCGATATTTGACAGTAAGTACATACCTACCCCTTTTTTCACTACTTGGAACTACTTGAACATTAAATGATTGAATCGAAATTATTAAGAATAATATGTCATTTCAATGAAGATCTACATCATGTTAAATAATTAATAGCATCAGTATAGCATCTCTATTTTTATACTTGTTTTAAACAGCTCTAAAATCCTACCGGTATAAACTATACAATAATATTTAACTGACATGGAAAGGGTCAGCATATTGTTCAGTTTTAAATGAAACATAGTAATTTTGTTTTGATTACCCGATAGATTGGGCGATCGAAAGCCATGGTGGGCATGTATTTATACGTATATGCTCGTAAATTCATAACCCATTGAACGTGAAAGACCTGTCGACCTCGCATGTTGTTTAGATTTATACAATTTATATTTTCATGAAATATTATTATCGATAATAACTTGTACGTAAAAGCTATGTTATAATATTGTTATTTAATTAAGCAAATAGCATCATTATCTGTCAGTATCTTAATAATGACTTGTCTATGAATTAATACTTTCTATTCTCTTATTCTAGGCCAAAACAAGAACACGTTCCTGTTGGGTTACTTTATGTGGTGAGTTATGACTGGACATCAACAAACAGTCGAATATCTTATGCAGATACCAGGTTGTATAACAACACAAAATACTGATATGACTAATTATTTGCACTAAAAATCATGGGGATTGCACTGTAAAAATCATTTATGTATAATGTTTAAAAAATCATTAAAAAAAAACAGCACACTATAAATGGCATTTTACGAATAGGCATTTACTACGAAACAGTAATTGTATATCTTATTAATTACACATCATTTCAGTACATGCGAAATGCCAAGTGGACGGAGGGTTTGGTAACATTAAGACTATACAGAGGGACGGACTGTGAAAGTATGGAGCAATTAGAGGCCGTCGTAGATTAGTCGTCGGCAACCAACACCACTGTTCGATACCCCGCATGGTCCTGGAGGAACTGGAAGGAGTTTCTTGTGGAGCATTTCAAGGCTCTAATTGGAATATTTAGGTAGCATCATGCCCATGACT
This sequence comes from Congeria kusceri, assembly GCA_027627225.1. Classification (NCBI taxonomy): domain Eukaryota; kingdom Metazoa; phylum Mollusca; class Bivalvia; order Myida; family Dreissenidae; genus Congeria; species Congeria kusceri. The sequence goes on along the minus strand of CM051032.1, from coordinate 41,695,329 downwards.
TCTATGAATAATTTAACACTTTTTTACATTCATATTCAAGTATGTATAACATTCAGTTTTGCAAATAAATGTTTCATACGGCTGTTGTGGCATAAAGGAAAATGTGTTTTTTGATTTCAGGAAGTATCAGTACTTTAAGTTCTCCAAAGGTGAGCCGGTGAGGCCGTCACGGGACGCCGCGCATTCGACAGTATGCATTTCGTAAGCCCCGCGTTCTGGGTCAATAATACTACTCGACTGGAAATTGCAAACACGGCGGCCTGAGAAAAAAACAGATGGGACTATCTTCATAAATCTGTCCGTCCGTACGTACGTTCCTGCATTATCAAATATATTCTAAACCAAGCTGAAACTATTGTGCATCAAAATTACTTGTTTTTTCGATGACGTAAATTATAAGACGTATTAACTAAGTAATGCCCAGGTTACGTTAATAACTTAGTTTGAATGAGAGATTGTACAACTTCTTGTAATGGCCAAACTCGTGCACTCATGCATTTCCGCAATATATTGTACATCTATGTAAACCATTAATATATACTTTTTTATAAGCCAAACATTTCTTCATTATAAAATCATTATACAATTTTAGATTTAATTTTCATATTTTTCATCACAGCAATAGTTATTCCATTATGCCACACGTGGACCGGTCTGCTAAGCACACGTTAATGCTCTATTATTGCTAGGCAACAAAACCTATTCGTTACTCGTGCAGAACGGGTATACAAGAAAACATCGATGACAGTTCTTACAAAAGGGATACATATCTGAATTGTATGCATTAAAAATATACAGCGCGCAATCATTTCAATGCATCACAATGCTCCATATCAGAAGAATAATATTTTCATTTATGATTTGTTGATGTCACGGAAATGCGCATAACCTTTTCGTTTTTAGTCTGATCCGTTATTTTTTCTACATGAATTTGGGATTCCGTGTTTAATTGAAAATGTTCAACAGGCATGGTGTTTAAACATTATTTGGAATAAAAAACATTTTAGTAGCTGTTATGCTGTTTATTTTTTACCTTCAGTGGCGTTCTATCGTTGCTAGGCAAGAATATAGTCTTATTTTAAGGCTGCGTTATGGATTTAACTACTTTGCCAACAAATATTATGGACAAGATGATAAAATACACATTGTATGTTTTTCGTGTTATAAAACAGATTTGCGCTTTAGTGCGCAATTGTTTCTCAACGTGTCGCTAACGTCTTAACGTCAAATGCTAGTAACGTGACGTCACAAAAACGTGCATATCTTTGGGGTTTCTTGTCCGAATCGAAAAAATTTTGTATCAATCATCTCTAAATATAATGTCCTTTTCAAACTGATTAAATACCAAAAAACGTGAAATTTTGTCATTAAGGCCGGTTTTATCACGACGTGGCTCATATGCTTTTTAATTAAATATGCAAACTATCCACTTCAAAAATTGTCTTCCTGTGGTGAGACTCTAAAGTACAATATTGTATATATAAAATAACTCAATATTTGTCCAGTTCCATACAAGTTATACTACATAGACAAAAAAGGAAGTGTGTTAAGATTTTAAAAAAATATAATAAATACATTATATAATAATACAATAATACTAATAGATATATATAATAATAATAATTATAATAAATACAGTATATAATAATATAATAATAATAGATATATAGGGTAAACTGATCTTGAGTCAGACATGATCAAGAGTCAGGCATTTTTGACACCGATTTTTTGGCCAACAACATCCTCTTCCATATGAAAACTAGTGTAATTTAACCAAAATAAACTTTTCAACTAATCAGATCAATCGTTTTATTTGTTGTGACATCTTTTCCAGTATTCCCAATTGCCATTGCTATAAATAGCTTCAAGGGCGCTTTATTTGAAATCGTAACTGCTAGACAAACAAAAGTTGTCTGCATTTGGAATGGGCTAAAGTTGATGAAGCTCTACTAAACTATCCGCCTAAAATATGCACCGCATGAGATAATTGCGAATTAGTTTATTATATATACTTTAATGCGTAAATATTATATAAAGTAACTCTATAATATATTATATAAAGTAACTCTATAATATACATTATGTGACAGTAATATAGTTAATACTACGATGGGTTGAAGGACGTGATTAGTATAATTAGCCTACGTTGCCGATTTGCAATACACAATACAAGTGATAAACAAATGGAAAATGGACTAGGGTCAACCTGAGCAAACAACACAAAATGCTGTTGTTTTGCAGTCGGAGACTACGAAGACATGGGCTGCGTCTGCGTCGCTGTTAGCTTCGCCGCAATGACACCTTGAAAAAAGACTGCCTATGTAGAATGTTAGCTTTAAATAATTAAATACTATATGCGTGTTGGTGTTTTCAGCATGTGGTTTACCAGTTTATGGCTAATGCCATAACCCCGGTAGGTAACGGAATATATACCCTGTGGTGCGAGTTCTAGTTCCAAATTCGTTATTTCACTCAGAAGGGATCTGCCAATGGCTGCCAGCTAACCTATCGTGATTACAAAAACCAGAATAGTGACCCATCTGGGACCCATATAAAAACAGTTTGCAAAATCCCAAATGGCCAATGGCTTGGCTTACCCATGCAGGACACATGGAAACCTATACTGGACCCATATGTGTACCATATATTCTTCTGGGGTTGTTATTAGGTAAATGTAATTTGAATTTCAAATTTAATTACATTTGTTTTTCGCTTACAAAAATCTTATATTTATATTTCAAACCTTTTATAGTTGAACAATTCATATTTGTTGCTAATTATCGCAAGGTTATATAAAGGCTCACTTGGCGAAACATGATAACCCTCCTAGCACAAAATGTGTATTTTAGTTCTTTTTACGATTAAAGTCTAAACGCATAATTAAAACACATAACTATCTACATAATTGGCTTGAAACATAATGAAAAACATCTAATTATGGTCATTTACACTGATATATCTCACTGTCCGACTCAATATCAATATCGTCCGACTCACAATTGATCTGGGGTAGTTGTACTTAGCTATGCATATAGTCTATATCTAAGCTGGTTTCCCCGCGAAACCAGGCAAAATGCGTAGTTGGTATACTAGGCTGGGTACCATTTCAGATAAACCTGCTTTTAAGTTCTAAATATAGCTCAAATCCTTTGAAACTGAGAACACTGCCCGACTCAAGATCACTTTACCATAAATAAATATTACATAATAATAATTAATATAATGATTACATTGTAGAAAAATCCTCACCTATAAAAGTAAAGTTTGCAATTTTCATCTACAAACTGAAACCAACGATGCTGCCAGGTGCTTTTGAGGCCTCCAATAGTTTTTGTTCTGTTTATTAACCAGCCACTTAGATTCATTTCCTGGTTACATTTCGATTCTTTTTCCTCTTTCTCGCTTTGAAGCGTAACATGGTTGTATTGTTTTGATTCATTTTGATCTAAAATTGAATGTATAGGACTGTCGTTAGCAGACAGCGAATTGTCACCGGATTTTAAAGCAGAAAACGCAACTTTTTCTTTGATAAGTTCATTTGCCACTCCTCCTCCCTCCATATTTGTTTACACAGGAACCGGAAATTAAAGTTAAATGCACCATAGGCTACATTACACTAATCACATTTTTGTTCGTCTTCCGCAACCTGCGCGCAGTGAATTGACTGGTTCCGAGAATAGCCCTAATCAAATCCCTGCCGTCATAACAAACCAAGCGATGATGATCGATTTAAATATTCTATATATTATTTATGGTTTTAATTAGTAATTTTTTAAAGCTCATTTCATTATTGACTGCAAACGATATACAGTATAACCTGTCTAAACCGAACGGCGTCGGGACCGGGCAGATCGTTCGGTTTCCAGAGGTGTTCGGTTTACCCAGGTTTTTTTTTATTAAATGTCATTTTCCTTTAAAATGTACTATTTTATATGTTAATTCAAGTATATAACAAGACAGCAACATGTTAATGTTTACACTTATATTATTGTTTATTATTTTTATTATTTGCTAGTAAAAATGCGTATTCGTACATAAAACAACACTCAAATGATCAATCAAACAAGTTCATGTATTCAACGTACAACTTATTTACATTTGTTTAAAGAAATCACCAATTGTTGATTTGCTTTAATTAGTTTAAACATGCTTATTTTAGGGCGATTGTATCGCCAGCCTTAGACTTATATAGATCAGTGATCGAAATATTGCCAATTTAATATCTGTATAAATTAATAACACTGTTGTGGAACATTAAAAAATTTACACTGCACGTAAATGTCAACATAAAACTCGACCGACTTATCTGTTTTCACAAGTTAAATATTGTTGCATGCACTTACTAGCTGATTAGTAAATTCACCACTGACCCGTTATCACCATGGCGATTATGCCCTTTATGTGTGTCACCAATTATCCGGTTCACGCTTCCGTGGTATCGCGAAGTGACACCTGACAGGATACACCGTTCGGTTTATTCAGGTTTTTTAAGGTTGAATGAGATCTAATTGTTCAAGAAATCGTTCGGTATTCGGTTTGGACAGGGTTCGGTTTATTAAGGTTTTTCGAAATAAAAACAATAAATAAATCGGGACCGACACAGCCGTTCGGTTTTGACAGGGATTCGGTTTTCTCAGGGTTCCGTTTGAACAGGCTTCACTGTACAAATAGTCCAATTATGTCGAAAATTGCACTGAGTTGCATTAAATAAGTAAAAGTTACAAACACGTAATCCATCCAGATCTGGAAGGATTTTACTTGTGATGGCAGTAGTTACCGTTAACCGATAGGGGAGGTAACCGCTGCGTGGAGTTTGCGTCTTCCGAATCCGCATCTTAATTAGCCCTCATATGTTGAATGTATAGCAACTTTTTACAAATTCTAAAAAGAAATTTTTAATTAAATTGGCTTTGTTAAAAAAATTATGTTAAATTTCACGTAACTTACCACCTTCCACTTAAAATTTTATTTTAAAAAATATATTTACCCAAAAATATTGGAATTTCAATTAATACATTGCTACATATATCTCATCTAGTCAATTATTGGATTTGTTTTGAGATTATTTTATTTAAAAAATACTTATGTACATATGTTTGTTTGCTCCTCTTGTTGTGATTTCTGGTGTTTTATTTTGTATGCTTTGTTTATAATTGCTGATGCCCATACGGGCCGAGTAATTGGATAAATTCTGAAATCTGAAATCTGGATATAAGTTGCAAATTTGAATATGGAAAGTTTGTTTTTCTTTTTTTCTGGCAAAATTTCAAGTACGTCTTCAAGACCAGTCGCTACTCTCCGTCTTTGAAAAATATCGATTGAATGCGCATTATGATGGCACCCAGCAAGCAAGCAACTATATCAGCCCAACAAAGGCTGTACCTGTGCAAATATACAGTAATGTGAACCCCATATACATTTCTTGCGCATATCAGGCCCAAGCTCAGATGGGTGCATAGTATTATAAATAAAACGTTTAACGGAAATTTAGTGATAATTTTTTTAATTGGGCCTGAATAGCGATGTAACCCTCTAGCCAATGTTGCCCATTAAACAAATTGTTCAATATTGTCACAGGGCTAACTTATGCTAATGGGTCCCTTGCAAGAACCTATATGGGTACCAAGCATATTTGGGTCCGACTTGGGCAAATAAACCATAGTGCACAACCAATGTAACCTTAAACTTGTGTTGGTGTTTTTTCAAATGTCATGTAACGCAAAAAAATCCAACTAGATGCAAAATTAAAATGTAATGCCTCTTTCCCCCTTAACATACACACTGACAGTTTAATATGAACACCTTCCACTAAAATCATGCCTGGGTACAAATGATATGAAACTGCAGCTTCGTCAGCAAGAGAGAAACCCTATACCAACATCGTACGTTCGACCGTTTATATCATACAAAGGGCTTTATTGGCCATACACCACAGCGCAATACGAACATATCACGAAGCAAATATAAAATACAAACATTATTAGAACTGGGATCATCGTTTAACAAAAATCAATGTATAGCGTTGGGGTTTGAATTGGGGTTTAAAACGGGTTGACAGCGCGCAAACAACACTCTTAACAAAATGCATAATACTTATTTTATTTAGTACAAGAAGCACGTGCCAAGGTGGACAATAAGAAATGTTGTTAAATGTTTGCAAAACTGCGTTGTCTCCCTTGTACTATCACATGACTACTGCAACAAAGTCAATATATATGGCAATTGCTAGTCCGGCGCTGGTACAGGATTTTGAGATAGAGGGGGCCGAAATATGCATTAACTAAAAAAAGCTGCCACAATCTTCTCTTGGTCCCTTTTACATGTTGGGATAGAGATCAGAAAGGTGCGGTATCGACAGTAGACAGCAATTTAACGAAAATATCCAAAATGGGTTTAATTATGACAATACGTTGATTGAAGAACACATCAATGGTAATGAAATGTACTTGTTTTAATAGATTATAAGTTTCAACAAGAGTTGTCAGGGGCCAGAGCGCTCGACCATTCGAAGTATTTCAGTTGGTACATATTTTGGAAAGTGGAAGGGGTGTAAATTTGTTGAAATACAAAGCTGCTTAATGGAAATTATTTCATCAATGTATTCCAAGTTAAAGGTGAATACCTTATGTAGTTTAGAAATTATAAAACATTGGAACAAAACTTTCAAAGTACAAAACAGTGTTATAGGGATTGTTACACCTGATGCTGGAGTTGATTACAAAGACTTATTCAAAGTTTCAAGTGAATACCTTATGTACATGTAGTTTAGAAATTATAAGATTTATACAAAACAGGGTTGTGTGGATTGTGACACTTGATGCTGTAGTTGATTACAAAAGTATATCACATTGTAAAGTTATAACATGTCTGAATAAAAACTTTAAGTTGAAAATATATATGAACAGCTTGGACATAATTATGCCAATATACAAAGTTATAATACAGAGTTATGGGAAATGTTTCACTGAATGTTGGAGTTGATGACGAAGGTACATTATAAAGTTTTAAGTGTAACTTATGTAGTTTTCAAGATATAAGACTTTTGAACATAAACTTTAACCAAAATATATGTGTGAAACGAGAGCATAACTCTGTTAAAATACAAAACAGAGTTATGTGGAATGTTGCAAGTGATGCTGGAGTTAATGACAATGGTATATTCTAAGTTTTATGGGAATAACTTATATAATATAATATATATAATATATACTAATATAAAATTTACAATAATAATGTTGTGAAGTTAGAAGACTTTTGAATATAAACTTTAACCAAGATCAGAAACTAACATGTTGCACCTGTTTAAATTCTTTTTCTTTTTTTGCACATATGCAGCACACCGTAGTACCGGCTCCTAGGCCCGTTTTCACTAACCCATTCTTAGACTTTAGAAGAAAGAATAGACAAGTTCAGACTCAAGAAAATTAATTGTTCGTTTGCAAATATCTGAGAACCAATGCCACTTATGTCCTTAATCAATCTCTCTAAATGAAGAATCATAAACTTTGCATAGGTGAGTTCCAAGTAAGTTTCAAACGAACACAGTCTTTAGAATAAAACATTCGCAATAATATTATTTATTATTAAGTCTTAAGTCTAAGAATGGGTTGGTAAATACGGGCCCTGGTCAACGATTACACCAATGTACAGCCAATATGATAACATATCGACGGTGATTATGTATATCTTGGTTTGTTCAACGATTACACCAATGTACAGCCAATATGATAACATATCGACGGTGATTATGTATATCTTGGTTTTTTCAACGATTACACCAATGTACAGCCAATATGATAACATATCGACGGTGATTATGTATATCTTGGTTTGTTCAACGATTACACCAATGTACAGCCAATATGATAACATATCGACGGTGATTATGTATATCTTGGTTTGTTCAATGATTACACCAATGTACAGCCAATATGATAACATATCGACGGTGATTATGTATATCTTGGTTTGTTCAACGATTACACCAATGTACAGCCAATATGATAACATGTCGACGGTGATTATGTATATCTTGGTTTGTTCAACGATTACACCAATGTACAGCCAATATGATAACATATCGACGGTGATTATGTATATCTTGGTTTGTTCAATGATTACAACAATGTACAGCCAATATGATAACATATCGACGGTGATTATGTATATCTTGGTTTGTGGCTGTTTTAACGATTACACCAATGTACAGCCAATATGATAACATATCGACGGTGATTATGAATATCTTGGTTTGTGGCTGTTTTAACAATTACACCAATGTACAGCCAATATGATAACATATCGACGGTGATTATGAATATCTTGGTTTGTAGAAGTTTTAACGATTACACCAATGTACAGCCAATATGATCACATATCGACGGTGATTATGTATATCTTGGTTTGTGGCTGTTTTTGTTTTGTTTCGAAATATTGAATATGATGCAGAGACGTCAGAGGCAATAAAAGAGATGGCACAGAATGTATAACAATGAAAAAACTTCATACTTTTTGAGCACATGCGAGTTAAGTTTATTAATATATATTAATTTAACTGAATTTTAACACATATATAACATTTACCAGACTCACTTGGACAATGTTAATACATATACATATGTGTGTGTCTGTGTGTGTGTTGACCAGGCATACAAGCGGAATTGCTGTATCAAAGAAGACGTGTCATATAATCGTTGGTAAATAAGCCATACGAATTAACAGAGCACGTGTACTGATTGTCCAGGATATTCATATGGAAATCAATGTGTTTTAGTGAATTGTTGTTCCAATGACGGCATCATTACCATTTTGGTATGAAAGCAATTATGTTAATTTTGATTAAGTGGGTTCAACTGTTGACCTACTCTGGAATTTTCACCTGAGTAAAACGACATACAGAAAACATTGTCTTACATAGATACAAGAGCGAAAAGACATCATTATGTATCAGACAGCTGTATATCAGTCTGTGTAACTGCATAATACATGTTTCTTCCCGTTTAATACTCACATATACTCCTCCCTATCTTCCTTCGTCCCTCTCTCCCTCCCTGCCGCCCTCCCTCCCTCAGACTGTGTTTTCTTTTTTCCAGATTCATCAACGCTTCACTTACATTGTATTTGTCTTCTATGCCTGTTGGATCAAATTTTATGAGAAACATGAGAAAACAATGTTAAGTTCGTTTACACGTGTTTTCTGTTCAGCTTTCGGAAAAAATGAAATCCGAAATATGTTGTATGTTCACGTATTTAATTGTTTTGCTAAGACAATTTTTTTAAACGCTAGTTATTCACCAAAAATAGCACAAAATCAGCCACCTTGTCTCAGCTTCCACGAATTTGGATACATTCGTCAGTGATTGTGGTTGAAGGATAACGCTTGAATAATTCCCTGTCGCCAGAGGTCACATATTTTGGTTATAATGACATCCATATGGTTTTATTACGAATATTAAATTTAAATACATCTACCTTATACTGCATAATAATTTGACAAATGACATTGGATTTGGCTCCTTTTATTTCTTCGCTAACATTTTTATTGCCAATTAGCATTTACAAAAGTTTACACTATAATTATTACTACCGAAGTCAGTTTTAAATTAACCGAAAAAAAAAGATTTATTATCATTATTATTATTATATTATTATTATTATTATATTATTATTATTATTACATAAAGTAAGATTTATTTTTAAATCCAGGACGCATACTAATCATTATAACGTAACTTACATTCATAAACATGTTCACAATAAAAACTCATAATTATACTAAAATAGTATGAAAATCCAATAATTATATTTTTACTATGTTTTACTATTAAAATGGAAAACTCTATATTGGTTGTATTAACACTATTCTACTACATCATATCTTTATAATTTAAAGAAATAAATGTTTATATAATTGAGATATTGACTACACATACATTGTCTTGTGTTTTAGCAAAACTTTAATATTTTTGTACATACATGATATTTTTAATTTCAATACATTGCTGGGGTAATATGTCAACATCTAATTTATTAAGCACCAATAATTATTTCTTTAAAGTGTTCCAAAAGACAAAAATATATCGCCTTTAAAACACAGAATATTTAACTGTGTAGCCCGCGCCACATATTTTAAACCTTTTCAAATACACGATATGAGCATGTGGCTGCCGGATATAGCCTTTCTAAAAATGACAACAAGTAAGAAACTCAAACAACGTAAAGCAACAGGTAACGTTACGTTAAAATGACTCATAGGCGCATTGAAAATTCAACCAATGTGGAGCTTGCCTATGGACTGTCACTCATCGACTAAGAAAAAGCATCCGACCGCGTTAATTGTTGTACACTTATTTTAATTAATAACCAACGCGTATATAAGGAGACTGCTGAGACGATACCGAAGTTAAAGGTTTGGATCTAAGACGTTAACGTAGTTATTGTATATTTCCGTACGGCTTATTTTATTTATATAAATATAGGCAAAAAACAAGGATATCCACTTATAGACTTACTGTTTCCACAAGTATGCATTGGATATAGATGAACATTATTAAAGTTTGCGACAATTACATTATCAGGACAGGAAACAATAAGTTGGAATTATAACCATCCTTGGTAATTATCAGCGAAGGTTAATCGCAAATAAGCAATACATGTTGTGTTACAAACGTATGCATCGTTAATTGTGTCAATTGTACGTCATGCCAAACGTTACAAGAAATAAAAGATTAATTGTCATCATAGTTTTTGATCACTGGTGAAAACAGCAAACTTCAAGTAAGGTCAGAAAGGATACTTTCTTGGAGCAAACATTGAAATAAAAGTAACAAAAACGCAATTATTATGCTCGTCATGTGTTGATGGATTGCTGAATGAAGTACGCAAGATAGTTAACAGTATTAAGTTAAACGTTTATTGCTGTCGACGGTAGTATCTGTTAAGGATTATGACAATGACCAACATCACCGAAATAACGACAGGCGACTGTTTGGCGTGTGGCGATATGATCAAATTGGACAAAGTGACTTGGGTTCCTGGACTGTTTGGAAAGCTTACTGCGCTGGCTATATTATCAGTGCTTACAACTACAGCAAATATTTTAATGGCGTATATTACTTGCCGGACGAAATCTCTGGTATCTAATACCAAAGTGTTTTTCGGAAGCCTGTGTTTTGCTCATCTTATAGGTAGCCTTATTGTGATACCATCCTGGATTATTACTCGTCTTTCGCCGGAATTTGCTCAAGAATCCAGGATTTTCTGCCAGTCCATTTCGTTCTCCTGGATCCTGATGATATTAACCTCATTCTACTCATTATCTGCGCTCTCTCTAGACCGCTTCTTCATCATATCCAACCCGATGCGATATCCACTTCGAGCTACAACGCTTCGAAAACTCACCGCGGTGGCCCTGCTGTGGTTCATCTGCATCTTGTTTGCGGCAGCACCAACTATCGGCTGGGGCCAGTACACGTTTATGCCGGATGCAATTCCAATCTGTGGTCTGAATATGAAGGATTCCTTTTCCTTCACTCTTTTCCTGATAATCGCGGGGTTCATACTGCCTCTCCTTATCGACATCCTGTGCTGCGGACGCATCATCTCAATTGCCAGACGGCAGTCGAGGTGCATGGATCTCCGCCGAAACTCCGATGGATCTTCATCAATTACCTCAGGATCAACAGCAACCGCTTCGTCCACGTCCACGTCCTCTTCATCTTCCATGCAGTCATCGGCTAAACTGAGCAAGCTCAAGCAGAAGTTGAATTCTCTAAGACTCGTCTTTGCCGGCACCGGTAGGTGTACACAAAAAATACTACTTCTTGTACATGCATACGATTGATATAAACGTTAAATTAATGCATATTAATGTCATAAACAATAAGGCTCTGTCAAGAAACGTTTTTTGACTAAGTTTTGTACAATTACATTTCTTCTTTTATCCGACTTTTCTTATAAAAGTATAAACTTACTTACGAAAAGTAACGAAATTTTCACATCAAGTCAAAGATACTTAACATAATTAACTATTTGAAAGATGTGCATGATGTGGTCAAAACTGAAAATGCTCATTAACTTTAAGATTTATCATGAACATTTTTGTGTGTTTTTCAAGCCCGAAACTATTTTTTTCTGAATTTCTTCGTGAAATCTCCCCAACATTTGTTTTGAAATTATTTGTGTTCTTTAAAGCTTTAATATATCTGGATTGTCTGTGTGTGAATATTCGGCTTTAATATATCTGGATTTTCTGTGTGTGATTATTCACTTAGAAAAAAAAAAAAAAATGCACTTAACTCAACGAATTTCATATCGGCGTGTAAAACAGAATATAGAAATGCTATTTTCAAGATTTTAAAGTACATATTCGTGTATATTAAATACATTGTGTCTATAAATGCGCCGTAATGACTGAAAACACGAATACTTTGAAATATCAAACACAACATAAGGGCGTGCTAAACTGTCAGAACATTTGTACATTTCCCCCCATGTTTGATCCATATTAAATATAGAATCCATGCATTTTGTATTCGTAAAAATATAGATTAACGTATAAAATATTGTGTATCAAAAACGGCTATTAGACAATATGAAAACCCCTAGCAAAACATCATTGTTTCAAGTTCTACGCTTAAGAGTCACTTTAGGCATACATATTGTTATTAACGGCGGCATTAATTGACCATCAAATGTGAACAATGACGCTTATGATGCCACTATGACAAAACAATGATTGTCGTCACCAAACACGAAATTGCGTAGTTATTATTAACAATTGTGTCGGTCAATACAATGTTTAGTACTCTTGCGGGTCAAAAAAGCATAAGTTATAAACTGGAACTAAAAGGTTGTGTGCACTATAGTAGTACTTCTTTAAAAGATCTTCGCGTGAGATTAAGTTTTATGCAGACGAAAATACATTATTATAAGATCATAATCGCATGTTTAAGTCTTCAGTGTAGTTTCGAAAGGAAACCATTCATGCCCAATGTATATATATAATTGATGCATACATTCAAGAACTTCATACATGGCGTGTTTGTGTACTTTCAGGCAGTTTTCTAATCTGTTGGCTGCCCTACCTGGCCGCCCACATCTGGATGACTACAGTTCGGAACATCAGCCACGCCGAGGAATCCATGCCGTATATCCTCGAGTTCGTCGTAATGTGCATCGCCCTTCTCAACGGCTTCATCAACCCCGTGGTCCTCATGCTTAGCAACAGGGACCACAGGCGAGAGATCCGAGCCCTTATCCTGCGCAGACTGGGCATGAGCTCGGCCGATGACCGCGGTGACTTCAGCTCTGAGTCGATTACAGTTCATACGAGAAGAGCTCAGTTTAGAAAGTCAACGTTGTCGCAGACTTTCCAGACTATTCAGGAGCTTCAATTTGAAGTGGACATGGCACCTGCATCTCCAACAGAATCGCAGCAATTGAAGAAAAAAGACAGTATTAACTCTATTATTGACTCTGACATTTTAACTCCTACATCGACACAGTCCAACCCAAAGATGCAATTACGATTCGCTAGTGAGGCCAACGAAGCGCGAAGACTTATGTCACAGTCCAGCCAGGGAAGCATTGACATTGATTCACCCTTAGAAAATGTCAAGGTCATATTTCATGCTCCAATGTATGTAACACAGATTTCAGTGGACTCGATAGTCAAAGCAGGATTGGACGCTGTTGACGACCCTGGACTGGTAATTAAGTGAGGGGACTGGGTAATTGGGAAGTATACACTTTACTTGCACTCTCTTGTGCACAAAGGTCAAACCATGCAGAGTTTCTCCCAGAGGTTAGCAAAATGGTAGCTAGTCCCAGCGTTGCCTAGAAACTAAAAACAGGCAAATGCTAGAAGATGCATTGCCTTATGAGAACGACTTTGGGGATCGATGTCAGTGTTTTATTGGCACTTTTTCCAATGCTCATATGGTTGATATTTACGGTTGTAAAGGTTGTTTTGGTACTTTCTTTTTAGAAATATTTGATAAACAAAGTTTTCAGCGAATTCCTCTGTACTGATTTGGAAACAAGTGTATTTGTTGAGAGCAAAAGATTCGTTTGTTAATTATTAACATAGACTAGAAGTTGTGGAGCATAATCCATGTACAAGTAATAACTTGATTCATATATAAACATGTGTTATTAATATATACGTAGAGGGTATATGACACAATCTGGTCACTGGTACGCTTTGAGAGATTTTTAAAGGACATCTGTAATATGTAATGTATTTATTTTAATTTATTTTTTAATTGATGCACAGTATCGTCAAAGTTCTTGTTAATTATTTACCTACTTTGTACGTTTTGCAACGAAAAACTTGTTCTTATTGTGATAAAAATTTTATTACAAAATCAGTTTGTCGTTTAATATTTATTTATTTATGTCGTGGTGACACCATCAACATAGCCCACTGACCTATTTTAACGACAGAATTTCAGAATTCGTAAAATATTTTTCTTTGTAAACTGTCTCGAAGGCACGTCAGTGTAAGTTTACGTATTAATCATAACGGATTTGATGGATGGCACGTTGAGAAGTTGTAGTAGTAGTAAAATGTGAAAAATAACTTCGGATCGGTTCATAATTCTATTTTTGCGCGAGTGCAGTACATTTACCTGGGGCGTAAACAACAATGACAATATACTGTATATAATTTATTATGTTTCTACCGACGTTGGTTAGTTAGCAACTTTACGCACACAATTATTCATGATTTGCATGACATTTTTCTGGAAAGGCTGGAAATGGGCCAATGAGCAAATGATTAGGGGTGATCGAAATCACCGTCAGGATCCACGATTCTTTATTATTGGGAGATATGACAAATTGCCATATTATGCTGTTTTTCTCGTTAGATGCACAACCCATAGGGCAAATGAGCTGGCTTGGTGGAGGTCTGCACTCTCTGAGAGCTATCGACATACCGCTGTTAATGAGCTGTTTAAAGATCTTCATTTAAACGTATTTGAAGATATTAATATTAAACATATTGATCGTATGATAAGGCATGAAAGCACAACCTTTTCAAAACGTTGTGTATAAGCAACCCACCTAACGGATTGGCAAGTTCGATATTCTAAACAACATCTATATGTGAAGTGCGATATTTTGAACACAAAAAACAACAACATTATTTTGTGTTTTTGTCACGAATTATTAATTTATTTGTACATTCGATGACAAGAAAAAACCCTGAAATCTATTATAGTTTGGATTGCGTGACTATTTACTAGTATCTAACCTTATAATGACATTCTCCGAATATTTTGAAGTTGTCTTCCAAAATTAATATTAGTCGTTGGACCTTAAACAAACAATCGTATGCCGAATGAGTGAGAGAAAATGTACCAAATTGTCTATTTCGTCCTCATATATTATACCGATTAATATTTAATACTCTACCTTAATGGCTGAACTTGAATATAATTTTAATGATTGAAGAGTGGGGTGCGTTTCCACAAATGCCAATCTTGTTCAACTTGATTGAATGATTCACCAAACCATTGTACTTGGTTACACCTGGCTAATCTAGCTGACACAAATGTTAATAAGAACATGGTTATGTGTATGACGTACTTGCCAATGAAACATTTTTCCTAGTATAAGCTTTAATGTTAGTGGCAAAAACTGAACAAAAGTCATTTATAAATGTCAAAAAAACTTTATTTTAGTCATCCATAATATTGTATCTATTAGATCAATATTATTGTCTGATAGAATAGATTTTCTAACTGTTGAATATCAAGCAAATGTGTGTGCGACACGTCCTTTCTCTTCTGGTGTACAGTTAAACTAAAAGTTAAAGAGGCTGGGAAAGCAAGCAAATTAAAGATTGGGGATTTACTTATTGCACGTGTGTGAGCTATCTTTCACTAGAGGCAATGCAAAAACACAATTATGAAAAACAAAGCGACAGTGTAACTAACGTCCGTTAGCGTTTGTGACATGAGTTTATAACCTTATCATGAGGCGGGCGGGCCAGTGTCCAATAGCTATGGCAATGACGTAGGCAAATCTTCTTAGCTCGGGACTCTAGCTAAACAGACGTTCAAGGTAATGATTCTGTCAGCGTTGGTGTGTTTGCCTGTTCGTTAATTAGCAACTTTACGCACAAAGATATGAACGATATGCATGAAATTTTCTGGGGAAGTTGAAAATAGACCAATGAACACCTGATTAGATTTTGGTGGCGTTCAGGATCACCGTCTTGATCCAGTTGTTTAGAGACTCTTTATTTTGGGGGGATTGTTACGGCAAATTGTCACATTATGCCGTATAAAGCATTAGATGCACAACATACTGGGGTATGAGCTGCCTTGGCGGAGGCCTGAGCTCTCCGAGAGCTTTCTAGTTTGAAATTAGATTTGCGGGACATACATTATATCACCCTATATTAACAACTCATATACAGAAAAAGGTACAAAACACACTACAGCAAAGCTGCATTCACGTTCCAGGGCCCGTATTAACACACTACAGCAAAGCTGCATTCCAGTTCCAGGGCCCGTATTAACACACTACAACAATGCTGCATTCCCGTTCCAGGGCCCGTATTAACACACTACAGCAAAGCTGCATTCCCGTCCCAGGGCCCGTATTAACACACTACAGCAATGCTGCATTCCCGTTCCAGGGCCCGTATTAACACACTACAGCAATGCTGCATTCCCGTTCCAGGGCCCGTATTAACACACTACAACAATGCTGCATTCCCGTTCCAGGGCCCGTATTAACACACTACAGCAATGCTGCATTCCCGTTCCAGGGCCCGTATTAACCAACGTATTCTTAGGCTTAAGACTAAGAATAAAGAATATTCTTGAAAATGTTATGTTCGAAGAGCGCTGTAAATTTTAATCTTACTTGGTATTCACACACTCTATTTGCCGAGATTTTTATTACGAATGATTTATTAATGCCATAAGCAACATTGATACCCAGCATATTTGCGAACACAGAAGTATTGTTTCTCGAGTCTTAATCTGCTCTTTATTGTTACGTCTAAGAATGTGTTGGTGAATACGGGCCCAGATGTGTTTTACTTCTAAGTATAATACGTTTTACCTGTAACAAATTACATACAAAGACAATAAATTCAATATTTATGACGTTCTGTCATTTAGACTGACTGAAATGGAAACACAATGTCACATTATAAATAACAAAACATTGAGTGTTTGTTTATGTCATAACAGTATTTAACCTTTTCAAAAGAAAACTGTCAACGGAAGCAGAGATATTGCAGATGTGAAATCAGGTAAAAACAAATCCCAGAAAATCCACCAAAATGTCAAATACCAAAAATAATTTAAAATATCAGACAATGATGCATCATTTGTAACGATGGTATTTGTACTTTTAATCATGGTGAGAACAAAATGGCAACCTTTCCTGAAAATGGACATTAGCTCGAAACATAACACCCTGTTTTCTCGTGTTTGTTACGTTCATACTATGAAATCCCCCTTGCTTTATACACTGTAGTTACTGTTAGCACTGGAATTATACATTATGGAAGCTTCATCTTTGATGAGTTACGTTTGGATGTAATGGTTCGAATAATTAAGAACAGGTGCACTTGACTTTTATTGCAGAATTATCCATGTATCATCCACATAACAATGTTTTGACATATTCTGAAATGTTTGGTAAGTTGGCATGTGGTTGAGTCAAGCTGGCATTATTGTGAGTCAAGTTGACAATGTTGGGTCAAGTTTGTTTTAGGTTGAGTCCAGTTTTCATTATGTTGAGTCAAGTTGGTATTAGGTTGAGTCAAGTTAGCATTGTGTTGGGTCAAATTGGCATCATGTTTAGCCAATTTGACATTATGTTGGGTCAAGATGGCATTTTGTTTAGTCACTATGGCATTAAGTTGAGTCAAATTGGCATAATGTTGGGTCCAGTTGACATATGATTGAGTCTATTCGGCATTAAGTTGAGTCAAGATGACATTAGGTTGAGTCAAGTTAGCGTTTTGTTGGGTCAAAAAGCAATTTGGAAGAGTCAAGTTGTGATTATGCTGGGTCAAATTGACCTTGGATTGAGTCAAGTTGGTATTATGTGAAGCCAAAAGTATGATATGTTGAGTGGTATTTACTTTATGTCAAGTCAGTGTATGTTAGTGTTGCGTTCCGGTAATAAAGCCTTCGGTCAATATAATGCACTGTTGCGTGGTATGGTCCTTATGTTCGGTCATAGAACAAACAGGCCATAAAGTAAAAACCACTCAACATATCATACGTTTGATATAACCTAATGCCGAATTGACTCAATCTAATGCCAACTTGACCCAACATAATGTCAACTTGACTCAACCTTATGTCAACTTGACCAAACATGATGCAAATTTGACCCAACCTAATACCAGCTTGACTCAACATAATGAAAATTGGACACAACCTAAAGCAAACTTGACCCAACACAATGTCAACTTGACTCAACATAATGCCAATCTGAAGTAACCTAATGCCAACTTGACCAAACATTATGTCAATTTGATTTAACCTAATGATAACTTGACCCAACATACGGCCAATTTGACTCAATCTAGTGTTAACTTGACTCAACCTAGGCCAATTTGACTCATTTTAGTGTTAACTTGACACAACCTAATGTCAACTTGACCGAACATTATGCCAACTTGATTCAACCAACTTGCTTTTTGACCCAACAAAATGCCAACTTGACTCAACCTAATGCCAGATAGACTCAATCTTATGTCAACTGGACCCAAAATAATGCCAATTTGACTCAACCTTATGCCATCTTGACTATACGTAATGCCATTTTCACCCAACATTATGCCAATTTGACCAAACATAATGTCGAATTGACTCAACCTAATGTCAAAT
The DNA here is from genome assembly GCA_027627225.1 of Congeria kusceri. Classification (NCBI taxonomy): domain Eukaryota; kingdom Metazoa; phylum Mollusca; class Bivalvia; order Myida; family Dreissenidae; genus Congeria; species Congeria kusceri. The sequence goes on along the minus strand of CM051032.1, from coordinate 41,676,463 downwards.
TGACTCAACCGAATGCCAACTAGACTCAACCTTATGCTATTTGGACTCCACCTTATGCCAGTTTGACCCAACATAATGCCACCTTGACTCAACCTAATGTGTCATCTTGACTCTACATAACGTCCATTTGACTCAACATAACGTCAATCTCACTCAACCTAATGCCAGCTTGACTCAACCAAATGCCAACTAACCAAGCATATCAGTCTCTCTAAAAAAAAGGCAGTTTTGGCGTTCCCTACAAACGCACTCATCTGCACGCTTTAATATGTCTAAGAGACATATATATTGTGAATAAATGAAAGGTCACACGCAATTAACATTTTAAGAAATGTTAAACTGTTTTCCAGAACGAATGTGGTTGAATGAATACTAAAATCTCGCTCCACATAGTTCAAAATCACGACTAAATTGTCATAACATTTGGGTATTATGTATGTATCCGTCTGCATAAAAGCTGTAAATTGTTGCACATAATGATGCATAATGTGTCTAATGATGAGCTTGTAATAAATATATGATATTTTGCATAACATGCTAATAGATTCAAACGAAAATGCTGAGGAAAATTGAAAGTTGAAATTCTTTCTGATATTATTAGTAATGCACAAAAGGAAACCCAGTCGTAATTATTCCTATTATCTCTTTATCTATTAGTTCGTCATGATCTGTTTTTCTATGATTTTCTTCTTATTTACGGAATGTGCTTGTATTGAGACATTATTGCAGTCACTTAATTTGATAGTGATGAAGTAAATTGTGATCACATATACGGTTGAATCGGTTCAAAATTAACTATAACCATGCAGATGTAAATAACATTTCAAAATTGTCGCGTTTTTTAGTTTTGTGTGTGTCTTTTACCTTATAATTTGAGTAAATGTAATTAACTGCATGTGAGAGGAAAGAATATTTTTACATGTTTTAAGTACATTTCTATCATTGAGGTTCATAAGAATAAATAATGTGCAATAATACATCGTCTTTCAGATTCATTCAATGAATATATCAAATATCAATAATACATCATCTTTCAGATTCATTCAATGAATATATCAAATATCAATAACACATCATCTTTCAGATTCATTCAATGAATATATCAAATATCAATAACACATCATCTTTCAGATTCATTCAATGAATATATCAAATATCAATAATACATCATCTTTCAGATTCATTCAATGAATATATCAAATATCAATAATACATCATCTTTCAGATTCATTCAATGAATATATCAAATATCAATAATACATCATCTTTCAGATTCATTCAATGAATATATCAAATATCAATAACACATCATCTTTCAGATTCATTCAATGAATATATCAAATATCAATAATACATCATCTTTCAGATTCATTCAATGAATATATCAAATATCAATAATACATCATCTTTCAGATTCATTCAATGAATATATCAAATATCAATAACACATCATCTTTCAGATTCATTCAATGAATATATCAAATATCAATAACACATCATCTTTCAGATTCATTCAATGAATATATCAAATATCAATAATACATCATCTTTCAGATTCATTCAATGAATATATCAAATATCAATAATACATCATCTTTCAGATTCATTCAATGAATATATCAAATATCAATAATACATCATCTTTCAGATTCATTCAATGAATATATCAAATATCAATAACACATCATCTTTCAGATTCATTCAATGAATATATCAAATATCAATAATACATCATCTTTCAGATTCATTCAATAAATATATCAAATATCAATAATACATCATCTTTCAGATTCATTCAATGAATATATCAAATATCAATAATACATCATCTTTCAGATTCATTCAATGAATATATCAAATATCAATAATACATCATCTTTCAGATTCATTCAATGAATATATCAAATATCAATAATACATCATCTTTCAGATTCATTCAATGAATATATCAAATATCAATAATACATCATCTTTCAGATTCATTCAATGAATATATCAAATATCAATAATACATCATCTTTCAGATTCATTCAATGAATATATCAAATATCAATAACACATCATCTTTCAGATTCATTCAATGAATATATCAAATATCAATAACACATCATCTTTCAGATTCATTCAATGAATATATCAAATATCAATAATACATCATCTTTCAGATTCATTCAATGAATATATCAAATATCAATAACACATCATCTTTCAGATTCATTCAATGAATATATCAAATATCAATAACACATCATCTTTCAGATTCATTCAATGAATATATCAAATATCAATAATACATCATCTTTCAGATTCATTCAATGAATATATCAAATATCAATACATTTCGATGGCATAGTCCCTTTAATGTAGGACGGACTTTATTATTTACACCAAATCAGAATTTGTGCACTGTTTGATAATTAAACTGGATTTATACATTATGCAGATACATAATCAATGCACTATTCAAATGAAATTCTTTTTCACCGAGGATATCAGCTAACTTTTCAAACAAAACAGTGTGGTATAACTCGGACGTCCCCGAATGTGGAAAATATTTAGCCAGCAGAATTCACATGATTGTACAGAATATTTAACTTGATATATAAACTAAGTAAAATAAGTATTGCAGCAAAAATAAAACTTGATATCTTTCATTGAGTCATCATTAACTGAACATCATTTCATGTCTTCCTACAGTACTGGTCCTTCCCTTTAAAGACAGTTAACGAGTGAATATTAACACCATGTTTGGCATACATGTCACAATGTTCTAATACAATACGACCAATAAACAATGTTGTGTTTCACTTTAGGATGCATTTTATATAAAATTTTGCTTATTTTTAGTTGTTGCTAAACCTATTTAACTTAGTATATTAATAAAACAGTGTCACAAAATGGATGATTCTGCACATGTTTTCAACTTAGTATATTAATAAAACAGTGTCACAAAATGGATGATTCTGCACATGTTTTCTTTGTTCAATATAACAAAAAATACATGTACGTTAATAAATAATTTACAAAAAAAATATCCCTAATGCAAGAATTTACAAAACTGAAACACTAAGCGGACAAAACAATGTTAATAATTCACGATACCAGACCGTTGGTGAGAATGTGTTTGCAAACAGTCATTGCCTTAAAAATAACCAACATCCGTTACTGGTGACTGCTCTGACATGCGCCCCGGTACTGCGATCACTGTTGACCTCGTGGTCATTCGTGGCTTAAACACTGCAGTACAGGCGGGTTAAACGTTTAAAAAACTGCTAGTCGATTAATTATAAATATTGTTAAAGAAGATTTTCTATCTGTCTGTCTGTTTGTCTGTCTGCGCAGATTTGTTAACCCTCTTAACGTATTCCAGAAATGAAGCAAATTTTATAGTTATGTTAAGATTTCCTGTTATTTTTGTGGATTTGCAATAGTAATTTGCAATAAGCAATGTTATGATGCCATGCACACTTAGTGACCGTATTGTTGCACCGTATTTATTTAAATAAGGCAGCTTTGTGCATCACCTTATAAGGTAAGGGTCTACAAACAAAGGTCAGAACTAAGATGACGGTATCGTCTGGTGTCAGTAAACAAGGTCAGGCTGACAAAAGTTTGCTATAGGTACGCTATTAAATAATAATAATAATAATAATAATAATGATGATGATGATGACGATTATTATTATTATTATTATTATTATTATTGTTATTATTACTGAGTACTAGTTGTAGTATTAGAAGTAGTACATTAGCGTATTAGTAATTAGTAGTGCATGTATTAAATATCTAAAAACTGAATTTATAATGTCACTGCTGCGAAACTAAATTATAATCTTGCATATATGATTAGACAACAAGGTTTCCGGGTAATTAATCCAGCAAAGATGAATAAGATAAAGGAAGCTGAAAACCGTGAGTGTACGTGACTGCATGATTGATGATTACTTGGAATTCTGAAGCAGATTACGGTGCATACAAACATAAGCCACATTACATACACTGTTTTGCACTTGTATACTTGTTATGAATGATCGGCTACTTACATATTGATTGATTAAAATGCACTAAATCTAGGCTATATTTTGATGTGACAATTTGTTTTGTCGAGTGTTATTAAATACGTATTCTTCTATGTCTTTGTCTTCTTGTAATTCTTCTTCTACTTCTGATACTACTACTAGTATACTACCACCACTACACCACCACCACTACTATTACTACTTCTTCTTCTTCTACTACTACTACTATTACTACTGCTACTAGTACTATTTCTTCTTCTACTACTACTATTACTATTGCTACTGCTACTACTACTATTTCTTCTTCTTCTTCCATTTCTTTGTCTTCTCGTAATTCTTCTTCTGCTTTTGATACTACTACTTCTACTACTATACTACCACCACCACACCACGACCACTACTATAAGTACTTCTTCTTCTTCTACTACTACTACTACTACTACTACTACTACTACTACTACTACTACTACTGCTACTACTACTATTGCTTCTTCTACTACTACTATTACTATTACTACTACTACTACTACTTCTACTACTACTACTACTACTACTAGAACTACTACTACTACTACTACTACAAATACTACTACTTCTACTACTACTACTACTACTACTACTACTACTACTACTACTACTACTACTACTACTACTACTACTACTACTACTACTACTACTACTACTACTAATGTTTGCTTTGTCATCTAATTGCGCATTGTATCACAATTCGGATGAATTATTCATATTGCGAAAACACAGACTACATGCAAATTAATCTTAAAATAAGTTGGATTTCAATGTGTATTTATACATCTGGCAAATAAACAAAAATGCAATATTGTTAGATTCGTCAAGTGCACGGGTATACATGACAACCGTCTTAATCATGAAGATATGTGGTTATATTTAGATTTAGCAACAGAAGCTTTTATTTCGTCTTTACAAAAACGTGAATTAAACTCGTAAACTTATTTGTTCTAGTTCGAATAGCGACCGCCTTTGTGTCCGTAAAGTACGACGCAACAACGAAGGAGTTGAATTGCGTGCAAGCGCATGTTTTAAACTACGTATTCTCTATAGTCGTATCTGTGTGTTTAATTTTATTTCATTTTATTTTATTTCTATGTGGAATATTCCCAATTAAATCGATTGGCATTGTCAAAACTTTTCATTAGAAATATTATTGTCTAGTATTATCGTTTATTTTAGTTAAAAAAATTTTTATAATAATATAAAAAAAAATCCAATTGCAGATCACCCAATTTATTTTCTTATCGAATACATGTCATGGGGCTTGTGATTCTATTTTGTAACTTGAAATGGTAATGAAATAACATATTGCATCAAAGCACGTTACTGATTTATTGCTAAACGAAACATATATATATATATATCTATATCCATGATATCGCACACGAACTAAATCTAGAAATATATTTCTGTAGGCATCGTAGTCGTTTGTTTGTGTTTGCTCTAGTCACCTTAGCTAATGCCAGAGCTGAATAATTCACGACTTGATAATGACTTAACAACATCTAGTCACTTTAGTAGTTTAAACATAGAAATTGGCATGTTGGTGACTATCTGACCGAGTCGCTTTAAAATTAAAACTCCCACACAATTAGCTAAACTTGTGCACGAGAAAGACACTCAAAAGGGTTACCCCAAACTGCTCATTGTGTTTTCAAATAGCAGGGTGTATAAGATGACACGCGACCGCTAAACTAAGATTTTTGCGTTAAAAATAATTTATTAGAGTTTGTTTAGTTTGTGTGTGTTTTTGTTTTTGATATTTTGTGTGTGTGTGTGGGGGGGGGGGGGGGGTCAACGATCAGTATGCGTTGCCATTTTAAATTAGTTACTGTGCGTGGAAATAACATTTTAGTTGACGCGAGGTACGTGACGCACACGTTGTGGGACCTGATCTGACAAGGACGGAGATAGATGCACGGTACTATATACAATATATACTCCCCCTTCATTTTGTGACATACTTTGTGGAGACATTTTTAAACATGACAGTACACTTATTCGTCGGATGGAACATTTGAACCAAGATGATTCTATGATATTATTACAAATAGTAAAAGAAATACAATGTAAAGCATCCATGTTGATGTATGGTTTTACTTGTTTAGACGTGGCTATAGTACACTAAGAAATAATGCAACCGATGTCACATTATCTTCAAATCGACGAGACATTTGTGCTATTCTGACTGAGACCCAATACGTTTGTCTGTACGTTTGTTTGTACGTTTGTTTGTGCTATTCTCAAAAAAAAGATCTATTTTTATTAATTATAACAGACACTTAACATGGTCACCATACTGCCTTTTAAATACATGTAATAATATTATGTAACATTAGGCTCATTAAATTGTACAATCATTATGTAAGGTGAACAGTTGAGAAGCTTCACTGTAAATATAGTATACATGTCAGGTTGAGTAATCGAGGCATTATTTTAAAATGTGAAGAAAACACAATGTTTCAGGTTGATTTTGACACCTCGTCGCCATATATCTCTGGCTCACGTATTTCCTAATCAAATAATACAAACATAAAAAATATATACATAATTGATATGAGCAATTGCTGAAATTAAAATTTTTATACGATTGCAGTTGTTGCGCATATCAATTCATCAACATAAATTGAGGTCAAAATTTACATAAGCATTTAAGTACGAGGTAATTTGTTTCCTTAAGATATAATAAAAAAGATGAATACAAAACGAAGCTTGTTGTTACAAATGCATGTCAAGCCATGTTTTCCGAACATAATAAATTATAGTGTTGAATTTTTGTGGACCAATATAGTTAACTTGTGAAATAAAGTTAACTTGTAAAATAAATTGGTTTTACAGTTCAAGATAGCGCTTGCATCAATTACGACATTTAAATAAGCCAAAGTGATAACCAATGTTCCGAACTCTACAACGCATTCTGTCAATGGTAATTTCTTAGTTTGCTGCTTGTGCTTGCGCTGAACCGGTCGAAGTAGTGAATGAAAAATAAAGCCTAATTGTAGTTCGGCGGCGGAGTATCTTAAATCCTATAGCTCGTATAAACCGCAATTAAGCCATAAATGTCTGTAAAATCACGGACAATGCACACTAAACTATTGACCACAGTTAGTCCTTTACAACGGATTTCAATAATCGTAATGGTTGTGCCAGTCTAGCCAAGGTCCATAGAATACCAGGAAGGGTTGTGCCAGTCTAGCCAAGGTCCATAGAATACCAGGAAGGGTTGTGCCAGTCTAGCCAAGGTCCATAGAATACCAGGAAGTATTTGGCTGGTAAGCAGAATGATGCAATAGGCAGGTGATAACAGTGATTTTTTGTATCGGCAAGTGTTTCATTGTAAGTACACACAAATCATGGTGTTAGCATTCAAAGACAACAGTGTGGATGTCAATTTTTGTATGAAAATATATAAACAATGCATACTGCATTTCAACCATGTTGTTGATAGGTACAAAGAGGACATTATTTAAAGTATTTGCCCCTAAAGTGCATTGCTAGTCCGGTAGGCTACGGGTGATAATCAACACGCGACAACACATCCATTTGAATGGTGTCCTTGTTTGTAGTAGTTCGACATTTTATTAACCATTTTTAACGATATTGTAATGGAATACCATTACTGAACACAATACGTATGTTCGGAAATCTAAAACTCTTTTGACTTATATTCAATACTAATGATTTATACACAAAGTAAAATGACACTGTCCTTAACTTTTATTTTGATATAAATTAATTATAAATAATTACTAATTTTCTTTTATGTTGTATACAAGCACTGCTTGTATTGTATTACAAAATATATATTTGGAATTATGAAGTAATTCGGTTCACAATAGTACGAGTATATATTCCATACTTTATAACGGCGTGAATACCCTTCAATAAGGATTTCCATGTCTGGAGAATTGAAAAGCTTGCAAAAGCGTGGATGAAAGAAACAAAAAAGCCAGACCAAACAAGGCATATTACGTGGCGTTCGACGTACGTGGACCGTGTAACTCGTGTTATTCAGGGACGTTCGTCAGCTAAATGAGGGGTCAAGAACTTGTAATTAACGTGACAAATATTATGTCATCTATGCAGGCATTTCGCCACACTGCGGTATGCTGAATTTATTGTGAAATAAGTACAGCTGTTGTTGTCAGCGGGACAGTTCTTTGCAATGACGATTGAACTTTTTGTGCACAATGTCTTTGTCGCTAAATGCTTGTTTATTCCAATAAACAGAAAATCACACTGTGTTCTTCACTCACATGCATCAAATACAAGATAGCAATTGGATATTACATTCCAAATTTCTGAGTGGAACCCAATGGGTGTAATCTTTTGTACTGTGGATTGATTTACAATGGTTCTGGCGTGTGTGTGTGTCATGTAACATGGTGCAAAATAATATGTCCAGAAGGTTTAACATATTTTGTTAAAGATAGCTCTAGACAGTTATTGTTTTCTGTGAGAACGTTTTACATGCAATATCTCTGGTCTCTTAAATTGGCATCGGTTCTGTTGTGTTGGTTATTTTACTCACAAAAATGAAGTAATTTGGTAAGTTAGCTTTAGATACATGCGTTATGACTGGTATGTGAATACCTGTGAATAAACAACGTATTTCAGACCGGTCTGGTGGGTGTTTCATTAACTTCTGGCTGTTAAATATAAGAAAAACAAACATAAATATATAAACATTTATTGTTCCATTTATCACGTCATACCACTACCAAAGTGCGGGTTTATGTGAATATTTAAAAAAAAAAAACGTTGTGGAGATTTATGACGATTAAAAATAATAGATCTAAACTAGAAACATTCTTGGTATCAAATTGTTTGTTTTGTTGAATCTGATTCATTTTTACAGAAAATGGTAGCTTAACAGTTGATTCCGATTAATGTGACGTACCTTAAAAAATTGACTGATATAAACGCTAGTGACCTGATATAAAAAATATATCAGACACCTTTGTATCAGACCGATTTCAGCATAGTGGTATAATAAAAGGATCTCACTGAAATTTTGTCCCCTTCTTCTCCTTCTTCTTCTACAACTAATACTGCTGAGCACTACTATACTACTACTACTAGTAGTAGTAGTACTACTACTACTACTACTACTACTACTACTACTACTACTACTACTACTACTACTACTACTACTACTATGACTTCTATTACTACTACTACTTCTACTACAACTACTACTACTACTACTACTACTACTACTACTACTACTACTACTACTACTACTAATACACTACTACTACTACTACTACTACTACTACTACTACTACTACTACTACTAATACTACTACTACTACTACTACTACTACTACTACTACTACTATGACTACTACTAATATATATATGAATGTTGTCATGTTAAAATGCACCTGGTGTATTACAATTCGGATGAATTATTCATATTGCGAATGCACTAACCACATGCAAATTAATTTAAAAATAAGTTGGGTTTTAATGTGTATTTATACATCTGGCGAAAAGCAAAACAATACTTAGCTTTGTCAAGTGCACGTGAGATATATGACAACCTTTCTTCATCATGAAGACTGTGGTTAGATTTAGCAACAAACGCATTAATTTCGTATTCACAAAAATGTGAATTTTAACGCGTTTGTTTCTACTTCAAATCGCTGCAACCTCTATAACCACGCAACAACGATGATCTGCTAGAGTTGAATCGCGTGCAAAGCGCTTATTTTTAACGTAAACTTCGGCGTTTTCTATAGTCCTATAATCGTGTTGTTGTTTTTTTTCGTTTTTTGTCCTTGTCTATGTTTCGTTTTATAATTTTATTTTATTGTAGTGGAATATTACCAGTCGAGACTATGCGTGTTTCATTGTAGTTGCTCCTATAATGTAGGCCAAATGTTTTAAAGTGTCATATTTATGTACAGTGCACGTTTCTTATTACTCATTAATTTCTTACAGAGATGATCTAAGGTATGGAACTATGATTCTTTTGTGACTTGAAAACGGACAAGAGAAGAAAAAATATTACATTACAGCACACTTCTGGCAACAAAAACAAAAACAGCAGTGATGTCGGCGATGAACTCATGACAGTATAAATATTTTATAGGAATTATATATGTTTATTTGTGTTTCCGTTAGTCCCACTCAGCTAATGCTATAGCTGAATGAAGCGACTTGACAAGTTCTTTACTTTAAAACATATAGTGACATCCGCGTGACTAAGTCGCTTTAAGATATCTGTAACCCCGATCTTCGCCCACAAGAGTGGCTTAGTATCACAACGAGAATGTCCACCAACATGTCTACGAAGGAATGTTGATTGTTATTTTCAAAATTTATCCAAGAAAATCGAACAAATTCCATGGGATTATTTCAAACAGTACAACATAAACCTCTCATGTACGTATGTGTATTTGGCACGTTTCAAAATCAATATGTGGACATAAATAATGAAACAGATTTGTTGATCGCTAATATCTTCATTTCGTCAAAACATTAACAATATATTATAATGCTTTTCTGGGGGTGGGGGTGGTTGGTTGCAAATCAATGCGTTTAAATACATGTATCTATTTATAAGCAGTTTCACAATATACCTGTTGTTTCATTCAACTGTTGAATTATCTCACCGTTAATCTAAACTATATATAATCGTGAACATGTGGACGTTTATTCATCGAAACATCTGTCAATACGCAAGGGGTTTTCAAGTTCATATTGACACCTCAGCGCCTTAAATCTCTGACTCGTGTATTACCAAATAAACTAATAAATAAATAAAAATTTCATAGATAATGCTCAAATTAATTTTTTCATATACGATTTCAGTAGTTGAGTACATCAATTCATAAGTGTAAACATTTAAGTATGTGGTGATACGTTTCTTTGAGATAAAATATATTTATAAATAAAACGAAGCCTGTTTTTAAATGCCGAAGTGTTTCAATCTCCTAGCAGAGTTGTCGTTCGTTGCTTTGAACTCTGCGACGGTCTCAATGACAAGAATCTTGTCAAAATGGAAAAAATTGTATTGAACGCACATTAAAGTTGATTTTTAGGAACACAAGCACAGAAATAAAGAATACATGATTTTTAAATTATCATAAATTGGTAAAAAATAATAATTTTGTTTCCTATTATTGGAACTATATTCATGCCCGTTTACGCAGATGGCATCAGTTTGCAGATGTAAACAAAATGAGTGGATGGTATTGTGCGTTGCGTTTGAATGTTATGTACACATGTAACTTAAGTCACGTGTATGAATTGGGACTACTTTCCGAGCCAACTTCAGAGGTGAATGGAATGAAGCCGGTGTGCAAGAGATTGGAAGAGTTTGTGCCAATCTAGAAAATGGCAATAGAATACCATTTTACTAATAAGCAAGAATGATGCATTGATTAAAATTACAAATATTAGCATCCATTTGACAAAAGTTTGGATGTCCATTTTCGTATTAAAATATTTAAACATTGCAATCAGTTCGCACAAATTATTGTTAACTAAAAGGAGGACATTATTGTGGTTCCAAAGTGCATCCCTGGTCTGGTAGGCGTTAGGCGTTAATCAAAACGCGCCAGCAAAACCTTTGCTCTGAAAACGGCGAATCTATGTCGAACATATACTTGTTTAGAGTAATTTGACAAAGTAAAACTTTTGAATGGCACTTTTCGATTATAATATGAAAACATTAAATTTACAGATTTACAATGTCAGCATAGTTTGATTCATCAAATACTCATTTTTAAAGGCATCCTTAATGACCACCATAACATGTCTTATTAAACACAAAAACAAGGAATATATTTGAAATTATACAGTTATAGTATTTACCAATGTATATATTCCGTGTTCCTTAATGATATAAATGCCCTCCAATAAGGATATCCATGTTTAGAGAATTTAAAACCTTGAAAACAAGAAGCCAGACCAAAACAACAAGGTATATTACATTGCGTGTGACATACCTGGACCGTGTAACTCGTTGTATTCAGGGACGTTCGTCAGCTCAATGAGGGGCCAAGAACTTGTAATTAACGTGACAAATATTATGTCATCTATGCAGGCATTTGGCAACAGTGCGGTATGCAGAAATTCATTGTGACACGAGTACAGATGTTGATGCCAGCAGGGCAGTCTTTCACCACGACGATTTTACTTATGAGCACGATGACTTCGTCGCTAAGTGAATAAGTACATTCCAATAAACAGAAATGCAAACTGCATAGGTGAGATCGGGGCCCGTATTCAAATATACTGGGTACCAATGTTGCTTATGTCATTAAAAATCGTTCTAAATAACGAAGCATGTAATTAGAGATGGAGAATAACAAGTTAGATTCAACATTAAAGCGATCTCTGAGCAGTACAGTTTCAAGAATATTCTTTAGTCTTTGTCTTAAGTCTAACAATAGTTTGGTGAATTCGGGACCTGATATCAAAAACCGAGATAACAAGTATTTCAACATATTAAACACGAGTGTTTCCTAACATTCAAAAGTTCGGACTTGACCCAACGAATGTTATCTCTTGTTTCTTGGATTGGTTTACAACTGTTCTGGTGTTTGTTGTATGCACTATGTGCAAGAAACAATATTTCAAAACGTTTTGTTTTAATAACAAAATTCGTACAGTGCGTATCATCATATATTAAACATATCTCTGTTTTGGGGATTGGTTTACAGAGCGTCTGTTGAGTGGGTCATGTACCTTCAAAAATTAGAACACTTTATTTCAAAACACAATTTAACGTATTTTGATAGCATAGCTCTAGTAACGCGCGCTATAGTTTGTCTGTAAGTACGTTTTACGCGAAACAACGGTTTTCATAAGGACCATGTAGGTATTACCCAAACTTCTTTCTGTTAATATATACAATTAGTGTGTTCATGTAGGCCCCAAAAAGTCGTTTTATTCATTGCCTTACATGTGATAAATATAGGATCTGACACGAGTTGTCATTTCATACCATAATTTATTAAACGAGTTCAGGAATTTTTAAACAGTGCAATCTTTGTGGTTAAAACAACCTTCCCACTTGCACGGAGTCCTACATAATTAAACGTTTTACGTAATAAAGTAACGAAACCATGATCATGACGATAAACTACTAAATCGCTGTAATTTATCTTCTGTGTGTTACTGCTATAAATAAATGCATTTTGTGCAATTTACAGTAACAGTAAGAGCAGGGTTTTCGTAGAAACTGTGTATGAGTATTACCATAAAGGCGCTGTTGTGTTTGATTATGTGCAAAATTTGTTATTAAAAAAACAAAACACATGAAAGATCTTTTAAAAGATTCGATGTCAAATAGGATTACGTTAGACGTTATTCAAATATTTGATCGAATAATCGATATAATTACAAAAATTGATTGAATGATTTAATAGTCAAAACGTAAATCGAATAATCGCATTAAAATAATTTCCTGATTAATAAAAAAACGTTTGTATTCCAGCAATAGTTATTTAGACTCATACGTGCTACAATAGACTACACTCGTACCACAATGTCAGACTTATTTAGTCAATATTGTGCACACGCAATCTCATTAAAATCATCTCCAGTCTGATGCTACTATATTATCCGCTGACTGGATCTGATGACTTCGCATTAGGGGTCACGTTCAGATGATCTTTTTAGGACTGTTGCCTTCAAAATCTTGCGGTATAACTTCATATATAAACCGCAAATACTATGCACGAAATTAACGTGAACTTTGGATGTTTACTCGCCTAATTTACCACTATATCCATTGCTGTCCCCGTGAAAATTAATAGTAAATTACGGTGTCCTGTTACTGCCATCGTAGTTTCGCGACTTCGACCTGTGCTTATGAAAGGGCGCCGACGCGCCGACAAGATACGCCGACGCGCCGAGATGATGCACCGAAGCGCCGACACCATACGCCGAAGCGCTATAAACGTCGCAATCTCGTGTGGTTTTATATCGCTTCGGCGCATCGTGTCGGAGCGTCGGCGTATCGTCTCAGCGCGTCGGCGTATCGTCTCGGCGCGTCGAGGCCCTTTCATTTCTGAGGTCGAAAACGCGCCGACTCTATACGCCGACGCGCCGAGACGACACGCCGACACGATGCGCCAACGCGCCGACACGATACGCCGAAGCGCCGACACGTTGCGCCGAAGCGATATTACCGTCGTATTTTCGTATCTTCGCCCAAGTTTATACGGCGTACCGTTTTAGTAAAAAGTGAAAATATGTACGAGTACAGTTGCTATAAATAGATATACCTGCAGCTGTTAAATTTGTGCCCACAGGTGAAACTTTGTACCTATAGGTCTAAATTTATACCTGTAGCCACATTTTAAATAATACCTACAGGTACAATTTATACCTACAGGTACAACTATATAACTGTTGGCACGTTATTATTCCTACAGATATATACTTGTCCATTAAACAATGTTATGAAAACACAATTGTTTACTTGTTTAATTTACTTGAAATACGTATTTAATGTTAACATTGAAGTATTTTTTGTTTGGGTCAGAAAATATACCTACAGGTACAATTTTAGACATGTAGGTACAAAAGTATGCCTGTAGGTACAATTGTGCACCTGAAGGTCCATCTATTTATTACGGTGGCACAGAGGTGACCTGCACTACTCTTTTTGATCTCGTTCCCACGAGATGCTAACTCGTGGGAACGAGTTACTTACTCGTGGGAACGAGATACTAACTCGTGGGAACGAGATACTAACTCGTGAGAACGAGATACTATGTCGAAGGAACGAGATACTAAGTCCAGGGAACGAGATACTATTAGTATGTATTTCGTTCCCACGAGTTAGAGAACCAATCAAATGTTTCCGTATATATGTTTTTATAATAACCATGGGCGACAAAAACGATCATGTCGTTCGCTCGAGTTAGTATCTCGTACACACGAAATTGTAAGTCGTTATCTCTGTGCCACCGTAGTTTATAGCTGTTGTGTTAACGTTTACTTTTGACTCAAATGGTACTGGATAATTTTATAGCCACAGATGAAAACAAAACACACGAGATTGCAACGTTTATATCGTTTCGACGCATCGTCTCGGCGCTTCGGCGTATCGTGTCGGCGCTTCGGCGTAGCGTGGCGGCGCATCGTGTCGGCGTATCGTCTCGGCACGTCGGCGTATCGTCTCGGCGCGATTTCGACCTCAGTAATAAAAGGGCGCTGACGCGCCGACTCGATACGTCGACACTCCTACACGATACGCCGAAGCGCCGACACGATACGCCGAAGCGATATAAACGTCGTCTCGTCGTATCTTCGCCCAATTTTATAGCCACAAATGAAAAAAACCACACGAGATTGCGACGTTTATATCGCTTCGACGTATCGTGTCGGCGCTTCGGCGTATCGTGTGGGCGCTTCGGCGTATCGTGTGGGCGCTTCGGCGTATCGTTTCGGCGCCTCGTGTTGGCGCGTCGGCGTATCGTCTCGGGGCGTCAGCGTATCGTCTTGGCTTGATTTCGACCTCAGAAATAATATGGCGCCGACGCGCCGAGACGATACGCCGACGCGCCGACACGCTTCGCCGACGAGCCGACACGATACGCCGACGCGCCGACACGATACGCCGACGCGCCGACACGATGCGCCGAAAGCGATGTAAACGTCGTCTCGTTGTATCTTCGCCCAAATTAATAGCCACATATGAAAAAAACACACGAGATTGCTTATATCGCTTCGGCGTATTGTGTCTGCGCTCTTTCATAAGCACAGTTCGAAGTCGCGAAACTACGATGGCAATAACAGGACACCGTAGTAAATGATTTTTTCCCGATAATCAGCTGGAAATACATCACTTTTCCAAAACCGTGGCCAAACATTGCTGTGCAAAAGGAAATTTCATTTGTTTGTCAAAAATATAAATCTGTGGTTTTCGTTGCTCGAAAATTAACGTGTTTCAATGCTTTTCTCACGGTCAAACGGTGACAACATTACTTAAAATGACTGTCAGTAAAAATACATTAGCCACATTTTGGCGTCTTTCCGCATTTTTATACGAAATACTTACTCAAACACAAATGACGCGGATATATTCTCTCCAATTAGATCAGTCACGACCACATTCGGTCACGAACACCCAATAGATCCGTAACTCTACTCATCATTAGGTCGCACGCGTAAATCTGATGTCTCTGAGTGAATAACGAATTGTTTCATTTAATGACAACTGCACATCATATTAAGTACGTAATCTGAACAACTATTTACTCAAACTTGGATTTATCTTTGGGTTTTATTTTGACTCTCTGTATTAACTGTCAGCATCTTGTTCTGTATTACATTTCTAACGCGATTTTATAAGTTTGTTTTACTGAAATATTAAGAGTAGGAAGACTTCATAACACATAATCGGTCGTCTCATTAACAATGAATAAATACAACATATATCGCTTAAACTATTATGTTGCCATTAGTATTTGCCATTACTCATCGGCCTTGTTTTAATATAAGCACTTACTTTAACTAAAGAAATTTATACGAATAGGCAATTGTACTTCATGAGTTATTACTATGCTAGGATTTCTTGACCGATTAAAAACAACATATCCTGTAGACCAAATGCATACAATTAGACTTATTAAAATGCAATAAAATATACTGAATAATGTTGTTTTAACCAATTAATTATCGAATTATTCTTTAAATGTAGGTGATGTAAGTGTACTATCTCTAAATGTAGGTGATGTTAGTGTACTATCTCTAAATGTACGTGTTGTAAGTGTAATATCTCTAAATGTAGGTGATGTACGTGTACTATCTCTAAATGTAGGTGATGTAAGTGTACTATCTCTAAATGTAGGTGATGTAAGTGTAATATCCCTAAATGTATGTGATGTAACTGTACTATCTCTAAATGTAGGTGATGTAAGTGTAATATCTCTATTTGGCTAACTGCTATCACAATTCACTCCAGGAACGAATATAATTGCTATTCATTAACTGTTCATACATTGATTGATCATAATCGTTCGAAACATTTTGTCCTAAATATTTGCGGAAAAAAGAACCCAGCCCAATCGGGCTAGTGTCTCCAAATACTAGCCCCAAAATAATAGCACAAGCCCCGGGCTTCGGGCTAGAGGGTTAACGCGAAGACTGCCATACATGACTCTTGAGCTGAATCAGCTGTAGAGAAACCCAATTATATTTATTTTGTCACGTAGCCAATTGCCTACACCAAACATTATTCAACAAGGAAAACCCAAAGATACGATTGATTAAAACTGGAGTCACCGCCGTGATTAGTTCCTCTTGGCAGCATCCGTTTGTCGTTTTCAAATTGAATTAACATGTTTTCCTGTCTATTCGGCCACTTAAGAATATAAACAACCGTATACGATTAACGAACAATAAAATAAACAATATAACACTAAATATTTAACGAAAAATATATCAGAAACACGATTAAATGTTAACTTTCACCGAAAGCGGCTTGTTTACAAATATTTCCCTCGTTTAGCATTTGACAGTTAGAAGTCTGGATCACTCCGGCGCTTCCTATCTATTCGGCACTCTGATTGGTCAATCATTCGCGCGTGAAGAATGAGGTTTGCTGGAGGGGCGTGCTTAATTTTCATTACTGTTGTGTTAGGCAGTTGTGTGGACAATTTTTGTCTCTATTGTAACAGTTTGAAAATAAATTCATTAACAAAACGTTTCTTTATTTAAAAAAAAAACACGCACAACAAACAGTATAACGTGACAAGTAAAAAGTCATTTTTTCAACACTATAAATTAAAATATGCTAACTTTTTAACAGTAAAACAAACAATTAAAGTATTTAGAATTTCAATGGTAGTGGTGGCAAAGGAATTCATCACCGCGTCTCAGAATCCTCTTCTCGTGGCAGAAGGAAACGTGAACCCAATGTCCACAAACGTCACACTGCCCCCAACTCAGGATTTTTAAGTGTGGGCGGTCGTTCATATTCGGCGGCTGGCGTTGCTCGCACACGCAGCACACGTCATCATCATCATCATTTTCCGAGTCGGACTCTTCATTAATGGAGATGTGTAGACCGCTTGTTGACGGCAAGGGACTAGTGGGGATCTTCTTCTCCACGGTTTTCTTGGCTTTTTTGTGAGCAGTGGGCGGTGCGTTCTCTTTGTTCTGCTCCTGATAGGCCTCGATTTCGTCTACGTCTTCTTGTCCGGTGACCTCGCGACCACTTGGGTTGGGTTTTCTCCGCTTCCTGTTCTTCCTTCTGCAAACACAGCACGGTGCATCTGGAGTTTCTGTGTTTGGGGCAGCAACCTTATTGTTCAGATACTCCAGAACGGCCTCCTTCCCTCCTTGAATGGCGCTTGCTTTCTGCACTGGAGTTTCATCCCTGAACGCTTCGCACGGCACGAGTTTTTCTGGTAAGATGGCGTTGCGGTTGAACGGGGAAATCCCAGCTTTCTTAAATGCGGACAGTATGTTCAGGGGGCTGACAGACTTCAAGTAAGCTTTGCACGCAATGCTTGCTATCTCGTATTTGGTCACCACCTTCCCCATGTTGGCCTGCATGTAGGTAACACATTCGGAGTAGTAATAGCGTTTGAACGGGCCGAAAACCGCAACATCGAGTGGCTGAAGAATATGCGACGTATGGACAGGAAGCACAAACAAATGGATGTTCCTGTCCTTGGCCCAACGAATCATCTCAGGCGACGTATGTGTGGTGTGGCCGTCAAAAATCAGCAGCACGGGCTGGCTAATGTCGGAGCGGTTGACATACTTCAGGAAATGGGTCTCCATAAACTCCTTCAAGACGTCTGCGTTGGACCAACCAGTCTCCGACACCGTTGCCATAGATCCGGCTGTTGTACCTTTCATGAGGTCCTCGTTCATTCTTTTGCCTATGTAATGGTCATTTATGTAATGTATTTTAGAGCTGATGTGTGTTAAATTACTATAATTAATTTTATTTTATTTTTATATTCATCATGAAATTTAAGATTCAAAAACTACAACATTTAAATTTATGTTCTTGTTTAAATAATTTACTAACTATATTGCCATAATATTTTAGGCTAATGACGGGACATACGCAGTTATTTAGTGGCGAATGTGAAAATAAAGCTATTAAATTCAGAATGAATAAAAGAACTTTTAAAAACTGACTTTATGCGTTAATTACGCTACACTATATCTTTGTTTCTAAAAGTCACCTTTGACTATGTTCACCTTTAAAGACAAAGAAAGGGGGCATGTGGTTCCCGGCAGCGTTGGCACACGCTATGAGCGTGGTTGTTGCAGAGCGCGGGGACGTCACTGACTGTGCTTTCTCTTTTGTGGGGGCAATTATGTTCGGGGGGCGATGTTCAGGACTTATCCCGGTCTCGTCCATGTTGTATATATGCTGAGGACGGTCATGCAATCCCAAGTCTGCAAGTGTCTTCTCAAGGTTGCTGTAGAAGTACTCTACTGGTCGTCTCCCAAATCTGAAGGCCATCTCACCGGCGTACATCTGTAGGGCTGCATTAGAAACGCCGTACCCCAACCTAGCCATCACCTCAGTGAACTCTACGAGGCCTAATTCTTCTTCTTCCGTGAAGATGGTTTCTCTACCAAAGTCATCAGGATCGATCTTGCCACTGATCCTGTCTCGGAGCGTCTGGTATGGAATACCGTACTCCAAAGCCGTCTTGCGTATGGATTTCTTGTTACATCGTACCTCTGAGACAGCCTTCAACATAATTTTTGCCGAATACTGTCTGTACCTGCTATGGTACTTTGATGGATTAGCCTAACAGAGAATGGGAAAATAATTAAATGACTGACGTAAATTGGATTTTAATTGGTAACGTTAATACTAACAAAACGGACATAAAATCCCGTATACGGGCCTCAAATCAACTAAGCGCTTCCGTAATAGTGAAGCGAAAAAGTCACGTGACACAACAGAAAACATCGAAACGCTGACGAGAGAAGGAAATGTGAAAAGCAACCTCAAATAAGAATATTTTGACCAATATTTACAGAAAATCTAAGGCAATTTATGTTACGGTAAATGTTTTTGGTATATTCGTAACGGTTTGTACCTGTTTTTGTCGCATATTCTTCTTCTAATGACAGCGAGATGAATTATGTGCTAACTTCCTAAGAATTCGGACTCACGCGGATTCGCGGATTAAGTGTTTATTACGTCATAAGCAAGTGGCCGAATAGACAGAGGTGGTCGAATAGATAGGACGGAAGGATCCGGACAAGCAATTCCTTTCAAAACGTTGTCTTGAATTACAAACTATGTGCACACATTCATGTTTTAGCTAATAATCTTTCTATTGAAGCATGAGGAAAACATGAATTTGTCATTATTTACCTTCATTCATGTACATGGTAAGTACACATAATCTTGAACACGATTTATCATGTCAATATAGTATTAAAATTAAATCCGCGTATGTGTATATATTTGGGCAAACTAACAGTAAAATATATAAACAATTATACCAATTAAATATAAACAACGTAATATTAAGTAAGACTAATATTAGCAAAAATTAATAGTAAGGGGCTTGCTTAACTATAGAGAAAAAATTACATGCACAACTATGATGGTGACTTTGGGATAATAGCATGGACCATAAATATTGCACGCGTACTTTGAGATGAATTCATACTTTTTCTGACGATCTTTGATCGTATAAACTAAATAAAGACGCACAGTGTTATGTAAGTTACTTTAAAGACGCTGGCAACATTTTTTTTCTTTTTTTGCCAACGACAGATTTTCTTAAAAATTTGCACAAACATGTGTCAATGTAAAAAATCTTAAAAAATAGGGGTCACCGGCCTTGTTCCAAAAATATTGGGGTTTAAATAGTAAATACGGTACCTGTCGAAGCCCTTTTTTCAGTTTGTGTAACTAGCAATGTTCAATTATATAAAACGTTTATATTCAAACAAGGACGGAGATTTTTAAATGCATCTTTTTAATGTTTCGTTTGGCAATATACAAGTGCAGTTTAATGATAAAATGCGCTTTATCTATAGTAACCATTAAAAATGACTTTTAATGGACGCTTAATGAGGTTAATTATGCCAATAAAAATGCCATTGAAAACATCAATAAATAATCAATTATACGAATATCTTTTGTTTTGATAATAAAAACGCTTTACCTTCATTTACTGTTAAAATAATGAATTTGACTGGACATTTAAGCAGGTCAAATGGGTCCTAATAATACCTTCTGAAACTTTATTTATTTTGCATCAATATATTTTGTTCCAAACGACAGATTTTCTTAAATTTTCGCACATACATGCACCAATGTATACTTACACCAAAACAGTAATAAAAAGAATGGGTCGCCGAACTTGTTGGGACTGATTGTACTTTAAATAGGGTATCTGTGTAGCCTTTTTCTTGTTCGTGTTTACGTAAGCAACGTATCAATTGCCGAAATAGACTGGAGATATTTAATGGATCTTTTAAGAACTAATTTGTTTGGCAATACATTGTATACGTGTGTGTTTGATTATTATAATGCTTTATGAACTTTTAACTATTGACTGATACTTAATGACTTACACAGATTTATATTTATTGATTGAAGTTAATATATTGTAACCGATATACATTAAAGAAATAAAGAAGCAAAAGGAGAAATTAACCCAATTATTTTCTTTTTGTTGCAAACGTCTTAAGGTTACGTGCGCAAATAAATTCCTTCATTGTTACATATAAAATATACAATGTTTGATCTCAATTTTCACCATGACCAAGCTACTTTTTAATATATCACCATACATCGTTGGAAAGATGAGGACATAACATTTTGAAGCATGGAGGCTGCCATTTTGTGCATGAATACATGGGCCAAAAGTTATGAAGCTGGGGACCACTAAGAACAAAGTAGTGCCAAAAAAAACTTTTTTTCTTATTTCTTACATACATACCTTTAAATTGATACCAAAACATATCATTTAAACTGTATTTTTCAAATCATATGCATTATACACTGAACCATATGTGTTTATTATCTAACTGACAGTTAGATAATAAACACAGTTAGATAATGTAACCCTGAGGATATGACTTCCGTTTTGGTGTACTTTGACCTTAAAATCAATCACAATAACTGTCTAAAAATATAAGCAAATACATATACGTGTAACCAAAATGAGCTTTGTATAGTCCTTGTTCTGTTAATTAGCATAACAGTTCAATTATAAAAGCAATTGTTAATTGTTTTACAAGTATATACTTTTCACAAAGATAAATAAATAACTCCTATATGCTTTCAAAAAATATATCGATTAAAATAGAACTACATTGTGCTACGAGCATGCCTCGATTTCAAAATTCACAAATCAGGCGTTGCAGTTCAAATTAGGAGAAAATTATTGTCCTGGTAAACACTATTTCAAGAATGTATGCTGTATTTCAACGACGCTGTTAATGTGCTGTAAGGAGTCAATGATAAAACGTCACTTCCTGAAAGTGAATGTTCCGAGTAGGCGTCAATGTGTATGTGTATATACAAACATAAGGCCATACACATTGAACTCTATGTTTAGCGTCCCTATGATTTTTCTAAACCTACCAACCAGTCAGCAAAAAAACAACGAGTCGATCAAAACATTTTTCTTTCACAACTTATTCATGGCTGAGGTACAAGCTAAAGTAAATGTTTATTTGCAAAACTGTTAAAATATCATCTTCATATTGGAAACCTACTTCAAGCCAGTATTTTAACTGTGTAAATTGACTAGTTGCACACTATTTTTGGTAAAAACACCTAAGTCAGTTTTTCTTTTTTTTTCAAAATTTTGTATACTGTCAAATTTTTTTGGGGTTCATGCATCCGAAAACCTACCAGCCCGAGGACGCTTAACATAGAATCAAAGTGGTATGGTGTGATTATACTTATACTTAATTTCTGTCTATTCGTTGTTTAGGTGTATCTTACACATACGAACATTTCTGTATAATATTATTTATTGCTTTTCATCAATAATTTAATTTAAATTAGCAAAAACACATTTAGAATGAAACTAATTAAATAAGATAATAATGTAAGACCATTGATGCGGATATTCTACGTATGTCTGAAGAATATGAAACTTGCACAATCTTATATGAAAGAAACATTGACCATGCCAAATCAAAAAAAGAATGTTACCTGACGATGACGTGCCTAAACCGTATTGGTTGCGTTATGCCGGAACGTGTGTCAGATATTATCGTTATTGTAATAAACCATGTAAGAGACTCCGGGTATTGGTGTTTGTTAGGTTTGAAAAAATTACACATTTCGCAATAGAATCCTGTGGATAGAATATATGGTATATAGGATTGGTTTTCAACGGTTCAGCAATGTGCGTCATGTATTTTAGTGCAACATACATTATTGTCAAAACAGTGAAATGCATTTTCAAGTGCTTCGATAACTCATGGGCGCTATGTAAAGCGTGTTTAATTTACTACGTTTTACGACCAAAAACGTGTTATGGTCATTAAGGTCAATGACAAAAAATCATATGAATGTCAATTGATTTCTCTGTATCACTATAACCAACTACGCAATTAGTATAAGCATTCAACATTATGGCTACTGATGTAATGAAGTACACAACTACTTTGCAGGAATGGAATACAGTAACAATAGTAAGAAGGCGCGATTAATTAACCGATGTGTGACTGTTGCCACATCAGAATGTGTCATGCGACTTGCTTGCCCGAACTCGTTATTTGAAAGCTGAAGCTGTATTATATATCACGGTTGTCTGTTATATAGTGTTAACATGTGACATGCATGCGATCACTTGGCAGATATTGGACGTTGAAATTGGCAGCAGCCGGTGACGTTCAAATAAAGTATTTAAATTTATCAATAAATTGTTTATCATTGTTAATTTGAATCCAGTTGAACCAAAAATAAAACTGGTGCAGACACAGAAATCAGTAAAACAAAATCTTTACGAGTACAAATATTTCAATCACTCAAAAAATGCGGTTAACCTAAACCTTCCCACCAACCCTCGCCCTAAATATGTCAACGTTATACGAATCTACGTGACGTAATGAACACCACGATGTACCACCAATACCTCGACATTATTAATCTGTTGTACATTACTGCTATTAATAAATGTACTTTGTGTAATATACCGTAAATTAATTGATTTCTGTCGAAGCTGATTAGGACAATTTTTATGATTGGTTGAGCCAAAATGTCTTTTAACTTATGACAAGGGATTACTGAAAGATGTATTGCTTTAAATTATGACACTATGAGGTGGTGATGGTGGTGGGGACACCAAAAGTAGATCTATAATAATAATAATAATAACAAACGTATTTTTATGTTATCACAGTGTTTAAATTATCACATTTTTTAGGTGTTTTAAGACATGTTTACTCTTTTTGGAAGCAAATACACTACTGTTCTTAGATTATGAAATTACTAGTTATTGTATCAAATGAAAGATTCAAGCTATTTGAATCCCACACACATGACCTTTCATGTTTATTTAACAAGAAGTTACAATGTTTCATAATACTTTATTACCACTATTGGGTTCACGGCCATTGGTCAACGCAGTTAACAAAGTCCTATAAGTCCTATACTTTGACCGTCTCTAAAGTACATTTATAAATCATAGATTGGCTTGTTCAAACAAGTCTCTTCCTACACCAAACACTGAGTCAAACGGTAAACGGCGCGAACAAATCCGTAAAGTTAGTCACGACATAAGGCTCGTGGCTCAACTTATTATGACGTTGTACGCGGAGATATTATGTCTTTGAGTAAACATCTCCTTTATGGTCTCTAATGGTGTTAAGTGATATTTGTAAATTCTGCCTAAGCCAAATTTTCTTCAAACAGATGACACTACTTACCGGGTAGTTTGTGTTGCTACCTGTTGTTATCAATCTCTTCAGTTGTGATTTATTTGGCATAGCAACCACCGTTTTTTATAACAAAATATTAACTGGAACGGTTTGATGTTTTTCAAAACCTATAGGAAAACGTACGACCGGATAACAGTTCAACAGTCATAATTCGAACAAATGTGACAATTCGTGCAATTGCGCATCAGAAAATCGTACATAAATTGTATGTTATTTTATAATAACATACCTTAATTTGCCTTTCATCCGTTTCACTATGCTACCACATCCTGATAAGTACACCAATTACAAAAGCAACGAATAAATTATGTCATTTATATACATTACTTGGAAAGTTTGCATCCGTGTTACTTTTTTCAATAATGTTGTACTCAGTTTATTAAAATCCCCTTCTGAGCAGTTTGTAGCAAAATGTGCTGACATATCCGGAAGTTATTTTCTCAAACATGGTATTTTCAATCCAAACCAGAGCGAGCGTAGTTTGTTTTTCTTAACCATCTATCTTTGCCTTTCAATAAGTGGATTTACAACGTCTTAATTAATATATACCGGACGCGAATGTACATGTAAATAGCAAAAATGAGCACCATATCCTGTCCATCTTACAAATAGAAAACGTGCACCACAGAATATCGCTGTGCCATCATGACATCCAGTGGGACAAAACTTTATGTAATACACACATAAATACTAGACAAAAACGCTCTTAAATTATTTTCCATACAAAAGTCATAGAACATTATGGGGATTATACATCTTTTTGAGGTCGTTAACATCAGCAGAGGCCCGAACAATGGGTTAAATAATGCCTTTTA
Organism: Congeria kusceri; assembly: GCA_027627225.1. Lineage (NCBI taxonomy): Eukaryota > Metazoa > Mollusca > Bivalvia > Myida > Dreissenidae > Congeria > Congeria kusceri. Next base: position 41,650,734 of record CM051032.1, on the reverse strand, counting down.
CATGGCTTTCGGCGTGAATCAAGTAAATTGTATACATATCATGATATCGTGTGCTATTGGTATCGAGAAAGTACGAACTTTTAACGTTTAATAAAGGACGCTCGGCTTACGCATAGTAAAAGCTGGTCGTTATTGGCACGTGACTTTACTGAGTAATACACTTTTTTGACGATAACCGACCGCTTTTTGTTTGTTAACACATCACTATAACGGATTTTTGTGCTATAATATACATTTTGCGCCCTCGGTTTCACATGCAATCCGTGGACTTGTCTTGCATATTCTGAAGACCTACTCCTCGGTCAATATCATATTGTTTCAGTGTTGCAGTAAGATGTACGCGGCTGACATTTATGAATTTTGATAATTTTATGCGCTATAAAATATGTTAAAGGAGCATTAAGAGATGTAAATTAATTCAATCAATTTAAATTAAATTGGTGTACTATCATAAAACAGACAACATGTAACATCTAATATAACTTTCCCTTAGGCCAATAACTCGAATTGCAGGGCAAACAGAGGGCATAAAATACCAATATAGCAAGGGCAATGACTTCTCTGGTCGCTTCTTTTTATATAACAGTACACTGATTCCTTACATAATACAGGAACAAAGAAACCTGGTTAAGCAGCCATGTTGTTTGACAAATCAAGATGGCTGGCACAAATTTGGTACACATTGGATATTTGCAGTTTGGAATACTTTACCTTATGATTATCACACCGCTTATTGGAAAACAGTATGTGTGTTTTACGAATCAAAAATAGATGACCCAATTCAGTGAAGTAAATTGTATATCGGTCATCCAGAGATTATATTTAAATGAAATATTGGCTTTAAAGATTTGCTTTTCGTATATATTTTTAAACAATTATTGTAGGGTATAAACCTTTCACTCTTTCATGAGCGTTAATGAGTCATTTATTCATGCCAAACATAATATAATTTGTTTACTGCTTCATTTTATTTTTAGGAATTCAATGACGATACAAGATTATCTGGCATTTTATTTTCTTCTACTATAATTAAATTAAACTATACTCAAATGTCTGTGGTTTGTGTAAGACGATTTAACGAAACGAAAATGTAGAGACATTTTGAAGAGATCAATAATTATATATTAAATCAACAAACCAACAAGCATATTACTAGGTTAACTGTGACATCAAGTAAATGTTTGTGGTAAGACTGTTGGCGGAAGTCAACGGTCTTTAGTAGAGCGATTTCGAGAGATTGAATCGCTTGACCTACTTTTTACTTTGCAGGCTAGGAAGCACTAACAATCGATACCCCTCCTTTGGCTATTTCGGCCCGTTTAGGATTAGTCGACACATTGACTGTTATGCATATTATTGTGTTTGCATAAGTAGTTTGCATACAAACCTATATATCTACCAAGACATTGACAGTATGGAGTATAAAAATGAATAGTTCGATTTGTCTTGTGTAAAATGGCATTGCAGAAATTCAATTTCATTCAAACAAATGTGTCATTTTTCTGTTAAAATAAGTTTGCACTCTATTTCCCTTGATTTTGGTTTGTTTCCTTTTCTCGCCAACAGTCTTTTTACGCTATCAGCGTTTTGATTCCTTTACGCTGTGTTACTTTCTATATTTCCTGCAAATTGTAACATGCATATTAACAGCAGAAAGGTGACAAGTAAATTGGACATGTGATTGGTGGCCATATCGCATCGACCGGCAGGAAATAATACATATTTTAAATGCATATGGTTTACTGTAGTAGTGTTTATGTATTCTTTCGTATATTGTTAAACGACTCCTTAGAACCTCGATTATGAACACTCCGTTAGTTTGAATAATGAATATGATAAATGGAAATACAATCAGTGTGTATGTTTAATTTTAGTTAGTATTTTAAATAAAGGCCCGCGGAGCAATTGTAATGCTTGTATTAGACCGGTAGTATGGTATGGTATATTTATTTTAAGATCAATTATTTTGACGTTCCTGTAGAAACAAGAAATATAATTATGACATTTATATATTAAGTACTAATTAGTAAATGATACATTTATCTCTTTTCTGGAGTCCGTAGGCGTAATGTTATTAAAATATTCCTTATACACTTAACAAAGTGTCAAAACCTTTATAGTATAATCATTAACGTTCGACCTACATCTTTGATCTGCTGTAATGTATTCAGGTGATACTTATTATTCCGACCAAAATCATACATCAGCAGTATAAGACATAACCATTATAAGTGTGGCCGTTTTATAGCATTTTATTATTCTGAAACTGTAATTTACGTCGTGAAACATTCATATAAGTTTATGATGAGAGGTACTGTGATATACTGTGATACGCCACGTGCACTGAAGTAATCAATTAATTCGCAAAGGACCTCACGCCGCCGTTGGATCAAGCGTCTGCTGTTTGTTAATATTTTTCATAAGTCATTCTGGCCAAAGGAACCTTCTGTTACGATAATTTGTCATACCGCAACATGCGTTGACAAAATTGTATTCAATGAAATGCACCAGACACTGTAGTCATAACGCCATTGGTTGTACTATGTTCACCGTTGCTCAACAAAATAAGTTGTGAAAAGAAGCTTTGTCTTTGGGTCTCTGTATTTTTATGTCCATGCTGTAATTTGGAGTATTTTTATTCGACAAGTATGAGTTATTTAGAGTGTATCTTAATAGTTTCATGGTTTATGTATGTTGTATATTTTGTTGTAAAACGCGTGTTTTTAATGTTTTGAAATCGCTATGTTTTTTGCTGGGGATTTCATTCACGCACTGTGCAACATTACTTTGACGTGAATAGCATTCCATTTCTGATGTATGCACTGTAAAACAAGCCAAAATTCATCAGCACTTTTAAACAGAATTTGTGAGATAACTGAAATACCTTAGGCTTACTATTACATGACAGTTGCTTCCAGGTTTCTTGTTGTTCTTGTGTAGGTTTCATCATGTGAAAACATTGCTGAAATAAAAGATAATGTTTTGCAGCGTTTTTGATGTTGTATAATGCCGAAACGTTTGATCAAATTATTTAAAAGCATATTTCCATATTTCAATACAGCTTCGTTAAACAACACAATTTCTTTAAAACAAACATTGATTCTCACATAATATCCATAATTTAGCAATAGATCTAACATTCGTACGTGTTGATTGGCTCAAATGTAATTAATGCATGTACAGCTGCACTTAAACGTATTTATAATTAAATGTTCAAAGAGTCAAAATCTGTGCGCACCGATGAAAGATAATAGTATAAAATGGCATAATATTGAATTCCTTTGAACAGGGTAAGATACACCGAAATAATGATCTAAACCTATTTGCAATATACTAAACAAAAACTGTAAAATAAGCCCTATCTTGTCAATATTGCGAAAGAAGTCCAGTCGCTCTTTGTTTGGAGACTCATAAGTGGTGTGTATAGTGAACGTTAGTCATTACATCATTGTCACGTTATTAGGCCCAATGTTTTGAAATGTTGCCCATTAAAGGTTTATTACTTGAGCTATACGAAGAAGCGTCATGAATGTATTACGTTGACTGCATGTTTCCAACAACATGTGAACTAATCACTTGAGCTATACGAAGAGGCGACATGAATGTATTACGTTGACTGCATGTTTCCAACAACATGTGAACTAATCTGTAACATTATGCAAAGTACAGAAATATCTAGCAATATTTACATCAAAAGCACCGAAGCCATCGGGTGAAGTAGTGTCGAACATGTCACGTAAGCGATTTTTGCCTCAAAACTTCACATATGATTAACATTTTGTCGGTGCGAACACGTGCAGAACACCAATAACTGTAACATATAACATGTAAAGTATTGTATTCTTCTGATAAGTTCCTTGGAAAGGTTACATAGGACAATTGCAAAAGCGTGAGTTGTAAACATGATGTCAAGTCTGCTGCTGTGGAATGTTGTGGTAATGACGTATTAATGACAATGAATGCTATTGTGGGATTGGTCGTGACGGACTTTCAAGGCTATGGACGACAAAAAGCGACCTTTTATGTATTATCACACACTTGCTTGATCGTGACATTGACTTGATACGAAAACGTACGCAGTTTCATATAAATTCCATTTCCGCAACCACGGATCATCATTATTATCATCATTCTGACATAGAATACAAACGATATTTGACCACTGACTACTATGGTCAACCATTGTAGTTCATGGTTCTGAGACCATGGACTACCATGGTCGACCATGTGCGGTAATTGGCACCACGGCCAACCATGGTCGACTAGGGTCTTCTACCATGATCGACCCTGATAGTTCATGGTTATGAGACCATGGACTACCATGGTCGACTATGGGCGGTACTTGGCCCCACTGTCAACCATGGTCGACCATGGTTGTGAACCGTAGTGCCCTGGTACTTCATGGTTTACCATGGTTTCAGACCCATGAACTACCAAGGTCGACCATGGTAGTCCATGGTCAAAAACTGTGCATTTCGTCTGGGTTTAGCAGCGAGAGGATTGGAAAAAACCCGGTTGCCCCCACGGTCCATCAAACTACAGGATAGATAACGGTGATGTGAAGGAAAGTATTCTTAATATTCCAATTAATCACAAATTGCATTAATATTCGAAATATTTCTGAACTGGCACTTAACGTATACGTATTGTTTGAAAAGAAACCAGCTAGGCTGGTTAACCCAACACCAGAGCAGCCCAACACCACAAACAAACACACATTGTTTCGCCTTCAGTCAGTTTTCAATTAGACAATTGCCATTAATGCACACTGCAACATGTGTATTTATGAATTTTCATTTTTGTTAAGCATTACTAATTTTATGGTGTTATATTTGCACAGTAATGAAGTAATTAAGCTTTGGGCATATATATGGTTTTAAGTATTAAGTCAATAATGTAATCAATTAACATTTTAAAATGAATTGTTAACAGCCAGATTGCATTAAGTATTAATTAAATATTGAAATTCTTGTAAAATGTCTGCTATTTATTAATGTATTAGCCTTTTACAAAATTACCAGTTTGTATAAAACGCAATAGAATGGTTAAGTTCAATGTACCTGTAAAATCAAACATTATGTAAAAAATAAATCGATAATACACTTGTAAAAAAATTTACAATGTGCACGTTCATAACGCAAACTAGTGAACAGAAAGTTTTACGCTTTGAAGGTACTGTTGACTGGTACATTTCTCATTGATCCTAGTGCTGCTAAATGATAAAAATACATGTACAAATATTTGTCGCATGTCATAAAGATGATACTCTGATCATAAACGTATCGTATTAAAAGTAAAAGCCCTTCATAGTCATACCGAAAAACACATTTGAAACATGATGACCAAATCAAAAACATTTCCAAATAATCGATAAGATCAGCATGATAGAATACGCGTAATTAAATGCCGATGTTCAATATAACGTGGTTAAAAAATCACTTCCTGAATAGCGTTTATAAGTAGGATATTGTACCGCAATTGGAGGAGGAAATCATATGTACAAACAGCAATCTCGAGCGATTCCACACCAAATGAAACTTTTTTGACGAGGACGAGACATTTTAAGTGATGGGGGCACTTGCAAATGTGACTTCGTTCCAAAGGATTTCTTTTTTTTTCCTGAATTAAATACAGCTACGGGAGCAAAAATGTCTAATAAATCGAGACCCACGAGCACAGCTGTGGTACATTTTTTATAGGTCTGTAAAAGGCTAATATTATTTAATTAAGTTGAGAAGAGAGTGTGGCACAATGGCCAGCTTTCATATGTACCGATTTTTTGTTTATCAAAAGTTATATAATGACTTGTGACTCCTCCGTTCTAAGGAACCGATTGTATGTTACAGTCCGTTTCGGTATGAATAATACAATTTAATTTAAAGGGATCTATTAGCAGACTGGCAAATTGCCAATTACCAAAATTACGACAGTTTACCGACGCTTAAATTTTTAAAATATGTGAATTGTTCAGTTCGGATACTTTTCGAAAGTAAGATTTTTGATAACAACTTACAAAACTTAACAAAAATCTGTAAACAAGTCCCTAAAGTTGAAGTTTACGAATAATGTAATCATAATGTAAATGGAAATAAGAAAACAAATGAGGAGTATCGTGGGAATACCGGTCTTAATGCATGTGCGTTAAGTATCGTCCCGAATTAGCCTGTGCAGTCAGAAAAGGGTAATCCAGGACGGCACTTTCCGCCTACAGTGTATTCATGTTTAGAAGAGACTTCATTGAAACAAAAAATACCATAGAAGTGGAAAGTGCCGTCCCGGATTCCTTAAGCATGCTTCAAAATGTTGAGCACGGAATATTACCTGCCTTTAGGGCTCATGACAACTCCGAACTCACCTTTCCATTTTACTTCATACCATTGACAGATGTTTCTTTTCTTAATTATGAACCGCCTACATTGAACCATGAAAACATAGGTCATATTGCATTTTGCAATCGTAAAATGAAAGGCCATGTTTTGCTCGAAAAGGCGAAACCGCAAGGTGATAAATAACAAATATTTGCCGTTGACAGCGTGTCCTTTGCGTGAAATCAACAATAAAATGTTAGCAAGGTAACAGTGTCCTTTAATTGTGATACCAACAATAAAATGTTAATAAATTATCGTCAAAAATGTATGTGGTTGCTTTAATAATATTGGAGATTTTGTTAAATAAATGCATTGACGACAATTTGACCTTTAACATTTATTTATAAGAAACTTATTAAGCAGAAGTTTGAGTTTTCCTAGAGATCAAAACTACCAGCGTCATTTTATACAAACAAATATTTGAAATCCAGATCTGCACAGATTCACAGTTAAGAGACTCACCGGGCCACCTCATTTGGAGTTGAAAAAAATGACAGGTGGTAACTTCCGACGTGGTCCGGTGGAGTAAAAATACAATGTTGTGAAAACAGTAAGCATGACTTCCTTTTTTTCTCCTTTTCACAGTGCCTTTTCAGAAATCGGCGAATATCGTTACCAGTAGTAATGATAAAGGAACACTAATTGTTTAATATAATATACTTAATATAAAGTACTGTAGGATTTTGTATAAGCTGACATCATAGTTTTGAACAGTACCACTGTCATTGATAAGTTGGTTCTTTGGCGATTACTAGACAAGCCTGTCTGGATAAAGTTATAAATAAATTACTAATTCATAAACATTTTATAACATGTTTAATATTGTCACAAAATATAACAATTTTATTATTAGCAATTTTTTTTAACAGACATCGATAGTTCCACCAACAAATCAAAATCCATAAATGTATCAAATTAAGCATGTGTTGATCAATACATGCATAATTTTATTAAATGGCCTGTCTTTACTGAGACTATCATGACAAACTTAAAGAGAGACTGTCTGATATGTATAGATTTAGTTCATGTCTCTTACGTTACCCACTAACAAAAAACTGTTTAATATAACATAAATAAACGTCAACATCGACAAAAACTATTTATATTATCGAAAAATGAAATATATATTTTTGTCGATACAGACCCGTTTATACTACAGCAGCGACTACGTTAGGTTTTGAGTGAGAAAAAGGGGACTGCGCATGCGTCATCAACCGATCTGCTTCGTCTAGACGCTGTGTATACATGTATACAATAGTTCGCTGTGCAGCGAAGTTTTATTTTAGTTTTTAATTCCTCTCTTAATACGCATTTCTGAACATCGGTTATCCTCAACATTTATTATAATATTATTTTTAAAATATGCTGACATCATAGTAACATTATAATGTTCGTACAAACTCGTACAGTCCCTCTTTAAGGACAACATAATTACAAAAGTGCATTGTTTCATTATTAGAACTCACGTCTTGCAACACATGAAATTTGTGAGCAGTGTTTTTTGGAGATCGAAAGAGAGGTGTGGTAATTTACAGGTAATACAGGTAACCAAAGATCATTTGTGATGTTGCTACTGAGAATCAACATAATTACAAAAATGTTGACTACATTTCGTGTACAATAGTTATTGGAAAGCAAAACATATACGTCGATACGTCATTTTTTAGACGTTTTTATGTGACAGTTCTAATATGTTTGTATCGCCGTGAAACGTCAGCATTGTTGTTGTTTTTTGCTATGATACAAATGAAATAACTAATTCATTCTATTACATATTTCCAACTAGAATGTTCATGTCTCATACAATAACAAACACATTCATAAAAGTGAAGCTATATAAATCAAAACATCATATTATAGTGAAGCAATTAGCACTTTCCGGTACCAAAACATTTCTATGCAAAAGTCTTAAGTATTCAGGTTTACGAACAATCAAGCATCTGTCTTCTAAATGTCATGTTTCTTAATATTATGTTAGAAGTACAGTATCGAAACTCATGATATACTTAGGTAAAATTTGTTGCGAAGTTCTTTGATCAGAACAACTATAATAAATGAATTATAAGACACAGTGTGACACATTAAGATTCCACCAAATCTTTATTAAAAATGACCCCACAAGTTCAATCCTCAACTGGTATTGTTTACGACAACACTGCGTAACTTGAAAGTGGTTAAAAGCAAACTGAAGTGGTTTTATTCAGATACCTGATGGTTATTATTGACTGACCAACTTGAACATGTTTACAAACGTGGACGGAATACATTTATTCATATGGAACACATTCTTGGTATATAAATAACTATTGTCGTCGTAGTTCGTTGTCATTCTTGACGCACAATATTGAGTGGACAAACAGTTTATACATAAGACGTACTTTGACCCCTAACAAAAATTATCTGACAACATGCAAATATGTTGTTTTCTATGTGCCAGCAAAAGCCGGTATGATGTCCAGTATGTAAAGTTCATGGTCGCGATTATAGGCGTTCCGTTTAAGCATGTCAAATAGGGACATATTTGCATTTATTATCTCAGCCAAGAAGGTTGTGTTTTTGCCGTCGTTGTCATTTGGTTTAATACAATAAACGTAATTATAAAGGTTAAAGTGGAAACACACAATCGAGATAGGCCTAATCACGTAATGCACTATTATTTATGAACTTGTTGGGGGTGTTCCTTAACCAATTGTTAATCAAATTTCAATACTGAGCAGTGTATAATGCTTTCTAGCGAGGTTTATAAAAATGCTATGTATTCTTATAGGAAAATGTATGAAGATGATAGACGGTAAGGTGTTAATGTCATCGTCGTATATTTTACTCCAATCAACAATTTTGTTCGTTCATGTACATGTGTTCATAATACTTAATTACGCTTCTTTCAATCAAACAAACATACTTACAAAATATAATCATAATAAAGTGCATATAATAGCCAGTTTTATAGTTCACATAAAAGTCACATCTCGTTTAATGTTGTTTCTGTTATAATGATTTTTGTTTTAAATTGGTATAGCCACCAAAATGATATGTTACCATAATAAAACTGGTATTTTGCTTTCCGATTCTGATATTAACATCAGCGGATATTTCAAATCATTTGAGTCATTAATGCGGGAAACTACAAATGTTAAAAATCCATTTTTTGTACGGTAATATAGTTGTTTATAGGTTTACACATATGTTAAACAAACTGAAATAGTGGAAAATAGAGGGTGTAGCGATTGCTGCAAATTGCTCTTTTTTTATTTTTTCAAATTGCTTTTGTTCAGTTTCTACTCGCGTAAACATTACAAAAAAATAATTCTGAAATTATGCAATACAGTTATGTCTAATGAACGTACCATTGTCGTTTATAAGACCAGTGATCATGTGTCACAACAACAAGCTATACGAAACAAACAACTATAATGAGCACTGAGTTCACAGCTTTGAAACGAGCAATGCAAAATAATCAGTGTTACCGGTTTATACCGGTATTATGGCATGCCCGACCTCACACTTGGAACATAATCAATCAATATGAAGGCAAAAGAAAATTAATATTAACCTTACACCATTGCAATAAAAATAAATAATAATACGGTATAACACAACAGTCACATAATTTAATATCTTAATGGCAGGCATTGGGCACTAAATATTAATAAGAGAGCTATTATGACTCAAAGGACCCGCCTCATAGGTTAAACAGATGTTATGAAAATATACGCCATAATGGTATGAAATCATTTGTTTAGATGTCATATTTTAACAGCTTCTGACCATACCATTGACCTTTAAAAACAAACAGTAATTTATGGCCATAAAGCAATAGGAACGTGCGATTATCTACCATTGATGAGTGCTGACGGATTGGTCTAGACTGGACAAAGAATGAAATCTCTACATAGGAAGTAGGCAACGTTTTACATTTTGCCCACAAACAAGGGACCGTAACTGTATTGTTTGTGGCTCTATCTGGCCGATTTTTGCCTTCTGATAAGATCTTAAAGCATGTTTCTCATCTTGAGCAATGTATATCAGATGCATTAAGGGCTAGTGGCGACTCTAAACTAACCTTTTCATTTTGGATATAATATAAAGTTTTTATGATGGAAAAAAGCATTTTTAGCATTGTTCACACCAAAACGGGCAATAACTCTAAAGTTCCTAGTGTTCAGTCCATTATCAATCCCAGGCGAGATTTTATGTTCTTAGACAAACTGTGAATGATATGTCAAGATTGAATTAAAAAAATGAAGTTTTTGACGCGTAACGTCCACACTGTTGACGACGCAGGAGAGGTCCCTATACAAATAGCTCTTCGAGCACGTCGTGCTCAGATAAGCTAAAGAGAAATGCAACCTTTTTAGCTGTGATGAAATGAAATAACAACTCGAATATCAAATATATATTTCTTGTTAAAATACATGTATTAAGACATGCTCTCATATAGTTTAAACCCCAGTCAAATTCAGTTACTTCATGCCGTTGTCATTGACTAAATTGTGTTTGACTGGACACATGTAATTTCAAGTTCTTTCCCTAAGAGGACATTTGTGATCACCGTGTGAGGTAAAATTGTCAAATAAACGCTAAAGCAGTCTGTTCAAACAGACGGTCTTGTAAAAACTAACAAGATGAAAATCTAGTAATGGGGATTTAACATGGCGCGTACATTCCAGGAATGTTTTAGATAAAAGATTTCTCAGCATTTTACACAGCTCAGGTGTATGTCTTAGTATGCCTTGTTAAGCAATATTTAAACAACATGGATATTCTGGAACGCCTCGCAGTTTGTAATGACACAAGACGCCGTGTTAACATATGTATTAACTAGGTGTTCTTTTATCCATGTCTAAAATGGATGACCTAATGTTGTAATCAGATTGACCCTAAATTCTCAATTAAGGTTGAAATTAATACAATCTATGACTTGGCACAGACGTAAGGTTGTTTAACGTGGATATTTGCTCATACCGTAAACATACATTGTAGCGCGTGATATTTAATTATTGTTTTAAGTACGTGTATGTCCTTCAGCTTGTGTACTGTAACACTTTGAACATCAAGCTGTGGAAAATGATTAATAAAACGTGTGCATTCAATTAGTATAACACTTAGCAAATTGGTACTGTAAACCTTACTTTTGGCGACATCAAATCGCATAGCATCACATAAGGGGTTTGTTTGTTGGATGGATCTTTCAATGTTTGTTAACTGTTATATAACTGAGTTGACAACGATTACATTTAATAACTTCTAAGATTCAAAAATAAAATAAGTATTTCGGCACTGCAACACACAAGAATGATGTTTTTACATTGATGTTTATACACATATATACGACTTTTTAAAACGTTTAACATGAATTCAATAACTTTCCGTCCTTAAATTTATTGTCTTTTTTACCATCAATCTTATTGCAACAGACTTGCATAAAGAAGCACAATTTATCTAACCCGACCAATAGTCGTTCAAAGGCAAACAAGTAGGCCAACTTTGAAGGTGACGAATGCAAAATAGAACATGGGTGAACCATTCCATAATTAATATTCCGAATAATTCTGGTAACACATGCGCTCTAAGCAATATCATTAACCACAAATGTTAATAGCATTTGGAAGTTAATGTTACTATTTACCTCTTCATAAATACACTGACATTTAAACCAATTGATGAAATGTCGAAGGTTAAACATTAAATGATAACAATTCTGGGCATTGTAATTTATAACAGTTGTTAATCAACCAATTATGCATAATATATTTAAGTACATAGATATAAAATAGAACCCTTCAAATAATAGTTAAATTTTAACAGCTACTAAACTATTGCATTCGTAAACCAACAATCAATTAATTTATTTTAATACTTACTTTAAGCTATAACCCTTGATGAAAGTTTAAATATAATTAGATACATATAATTCAAATAAGTTAATCATAACGATATTATGCAGAACTTGTAACGATTAACACAAATCAAGTAGGTGAATAGCTAAGTGCATAACACACATAATGCAAGCACAGCACATAATTTATGTGCATGCCACTGAGGTGCGTTTTTTTACTGTTGAAAATGCATACTTTCTTAATATCTATAACTGATCGATCACGGTAAAGTCTTCATTTGCCGAAACTATAAACAACATGGCATTGAGACAATGCCTTATGACATTTAACAATGTGGTATTCTTTTCTAGGAAGGCATACATACGTTTGAAAGAATACAGTAAATCAAGGTGATCACAATATGTCAATCACTTTGAAATGAACTTTGATATATATTTTATTTGATGAATGGTATTTATAACCACAAGTACGCCAGTTTGTCAAAGTAGTTTTTGGAACATGTAATAACTATAATACTTGGAATGAGTAATACACGCATGTATACATGCATAAAAATAATGTTGTGAAGTGTGCAATGTGTCAAATAATCAAAACACAATACAAATTAATAAACGTACACACACAGTTAAAGCGAAAGAGACGCTCTATAACGCAATTCCAGACACGAAGAAGATATTAGTAGTACGCTTAAACGTCACGTCAAAAGTTGGGTGTCAGTGAAAATAAAGCTGACATCTTAACGTAATTCTTATATACGTATGTCGATTTTACATTAGCATACTTATGTTTGGTATGAAATTAAAGGGACTAGATTATACTTAATGTTTTCCAGATAATCTGTTGCATAAGTGAAATAAAATGTTAAATATATAGATGTTGTTTTTGAAAAACTACGCAAAAGTTGAATTGAAATGTGTAACAAAATTATCCAGCCATAAATACAGAAATGTGCTCATAATTTACAAAATTTTCGCGGGAAACTTCGTTGAACAACGCGCATGACGTCAGGCCTAACATGACGTAAGGTTGATGGCAAATGTTTCTACCGAACGCAAAATGGCCGGCGTAACGGAAGAAGGTAAATTGTGAAATATTACCAAAATTAATGACAAAACATGGGATACCCTTTTTTATGTGTGTGAAATACATGTTTTTATTCACGAAATTTCAATTATTTTTAGATATGAAATACATCCGAGCTAAAATTTATTTCACGAAATTTAAAACTTCTTCTGATAGAATTTAAAGTGTTTATTATTGATAATACCAGGTCTTAAAAATTGTCCCCTTTTGCATATAAGCGTTGCGTACGCAATCAGTGTTGAAATGTAAATGCGATATAGTTAAAAGTATACGAAAATAATTCAAATTTTAATTTATTTCCGTAATACATCTAGAATATTGTTTGTAAAACTCAAAATTTATTTTTGATATACTGAAAAATATTAATTATACGCTATGCTATATCGCGTCTGAAAAAATGTCCCCTTGACGTTATTACGACGTTTTTAAACGTTTCAAGACAAACTTCTTTTGTGATTTTGCAGAGCCGCCACCCAAAGGTACCTTTGCATATTATCGCTGGATTAAGCAATCAAAAGGGCGAAAAATAAGTCAAAGGCACTATGAAAAGAAGAAAATTTCAAGATCTGACACCCAACTTTTGACGTTACGTCTTAAACATTATACTAGAAATATATATCTAATTCCACCGCCATTTTGCGTGCTGATGCAGAGAAAAGAACGCCCTTAAAATAGTTTTTCATGGAATGTACAATTTTTAGTTATGATCAGGTTCAATCAAGCTTTTGTGCTACCAGTATATGTGCAGATAATTATGACAAATAACAGTGGAAACATAGATCACACCTTGGACTTGAAGATTAAGGAATGGTACGCATTGCTAGACTAATTTAAATCAATATGAAAATTATAATCCTTACTTACGAGTACATTGCCTGGCCACGAATTGTTGACGCCAAATTGGACAGTTTAAAAAAATATTAACATTGATATCTCATCATCAAACATGGATTGTGGATATGACAAATCGTTTTGTCCTGGTTAGTGACTGTACACATTGACTTTAAATTTATTTCGTGTATACCAAATGTACATGTGTATTAAGTCGACACGATTAAAGCTGTGTCGGCAACTATGATATGTCTTATAGAGACGTAAGTTGTAAGTTAAAAACACATCCTTGGAACTTAAAACATTACAGTTCTTCCACTAAACTACGTCAGCTTGTTCGTCAACAGCAGAAAAAAATTAATGTGTCTGCCTACCTATCTACATGAACTCTCCAAAGACAGCATGCCGGACTAAAAAAATCGCCCAAAGCCCCCGGCCTGCCTGCTCATAGAAGTATGCAAGTCTGTCTACGCAAGACCACCCATCCAATTTCCAACCTTTCTTCTAACGGTTGTTGATTTTATTGCGTACATAATTCACACGTATAGTGTTGTCATCCAGGCTGCTTGGGTTTGTACATCTCGTAGTGTTCGTTTTCTGTTCTTAAACAAACATTTCAAAAAATGATGCCGAAAAAAAACTTGGGTTCAAAGTACCTAAGACGGATTTTGTACGCAGCCTCATGTGCGTATTTAAATCCTGGGAACAGTATTTAGTGACAGGCAACAAGGTACATTAGGTTCAGATACGTTGACATTTACCATGAAATAATAGTAAAAAACACACAACAAGGCGAGGCACCCATTCTTTGCCAATTGTGGGCACATTATTTGTCATATTTTAAGAAAATATCCATAAAACTATAGTTTTATATTTGCGGTTCCGTACCGTAAATTAAACGCATGTGATGTAAATAAAACATATAACATATATCTTTAAGTACAAAAAATATTAATGTATATACATTACATTTTTTGTTTGCGAACGGTATCTTGCATGATTTGAAATTGCATTTGTCTACAGGAATTGACTGCAATGCGTACAAATGTTTAATGAAAATAAATGTGTATATCATTATAAAAACTACTTATTTTGGTTATGAAAATGTAATAAAATTCCATGTAACATATATTGTAATATTTAATATTTGTGAAGCAAATAAGTGTTGAAAATCAGAATAGTATGAAAGGATGGACTGCAGCGTATTATAAATCGCTGAGCTCTCAGTGAATATGTGGCCTTATTGTCGGGCGTGGTAGAAATATTCTATTTTTTAATTTTATTAATAAAATAACCTATTTCAAAAAGCATCAATAGCGTAGAGCTTCCATTAGCCTGCTAAAATACTCTATACTCATAAAAGTGGTAAATTTATTCCAGGCATTGGTAATGGGAAGATAACATATTAATCTTGTCACAGTGGTGTGGCCAAAAATGGTCGTCGTTGACATTTTAATTGTGTTAATGACTGATTTTTTATTGAACAACGGGATCTAATGAGATGAAAATGATTTTGATGGTTTTACAATTTGCATTGTTAGCTTGAACAGAAGATGAATTCGTCTTGCTTTCGGATTCTGCATCAACACGCCGTGTTGTAGTTAATGTGTTTGTTTAATACTACTACTACTACAACAACAACTACTACTACTACTACTACTACTACTAACAATAATAATAATAATAATAATGTAGTTTCATTGTAGCAACAGTAGTAAAAGTTGTTGCAGTAGGTTTTATTACCATTGTTTTTATTGTTGTAAGTGTTGATTAATTACCTTTTTGTGTGTGTTTTTTTTAAATATCTGATAGTATCGTTTTTACAATTTAGAAATGACATTACATTTTTCAACCATTTACTTATTTTATGCAACATTGATAATCAGCGTGTGGGCAAATTTATACTGTCATAAATCTTTCCAAGAATAATGTTTACATTCAATTTGTTTTGTTGACGGTAAAAGCATGTCAAAGTGGTTGTGGAGACCTTAACAATTTGTATTGACATGTACAATATGGTGAACAAGAATGCCATTGTCATAAAATACGCCCGTCAAAGAGCTTTCTATGGGGTAAAGTCAATTACTAAAGGGAGAGCATTTAAAAAAACTAGACAAGGCAGAGTTGTGGATTTTGTGCTTAAAAAACCTCATCTAAATATTTTTTCTCATTTAGTGGAGTTATTTGAGATATTAACAATTAGCCATTGATATTAGTCAAGGAGATAATTAAGCTTTGGAGTAATGTAAATCATGAGTTTTGGTTTTTGTATGCTCCTCTTCCTCATCTTATTATGGTTATCGTTTCTGCCAAATCATTTGAAAATCCATCTATGCATAACAATATTGTTCTCTTGCAACATATTTGGCTTTGAACTTTAATTGTGACCTATACCTTGGAACTAGAGATCTTCACTATTTATTATATTTGACCTTTGACCTTGAATAGTGTCTCATAATGGTTATCACTTCTGCCAAGTTATTTGAAAATCCTTGCATGCTGGACCAACTTATGCTCCGGACAACGATTGTAAACGGCGAGTTATGGTCCTTGCAATAATACGTCCCGCTTTATGGGCGCATACAATAGAATTAATGTATTTTGGTATATATTTGCTTGCGTGACCAATCATGTGTAAAATCAAATGTTAACGTGAATAAATTGATCTTTTATATTGATAATAGAATTGTATTAATATAATTATTTACTGTAATAAGTAACATTAAAGACAACATTAGTTTAGAAGTAAGCGTTGTAGTAAAACTTAGTCCAAAAAAACATTTGATCTCTTGTTAACAATAAATGTTCATGTGAAATATGGTTGTTGAACACGGTTTACACAATATATATACTCATGAAATACATCGTTTTAAATTTGATCAGAGACTAAATATTATCATGACCTTTATAAGAACCTAACCAGACATGTTCGTAATGATCCGTTCATATACAGACAGACAGACAGACAGACAGACAGACAGACAGACAGACAGACAGAACAGGCAGGCAGGCAGGCAGACAGACCAGGCAGGCAGGCAGGCAGGCAGGCAGGCAGGCGGGCGGGCGGGCGGACGGACAGACAGACAGACAGACAGACGCGTGAAAAAATATACTCCTTGGATCGACAAGTTTTTCCATTTAAAGTACATCTAGGTGCTTTATCTGAAATCTGTACTTAACATTATTTGAACAAAATTTAACAGAAAAAACATCAAGGTTGAATGACAGGTAGGGCATAACTTAGAAACTTCAAAAAAAGTAACAATGGAGCATTTTGACGTTTATTGCTGTTATAAAAATGACGAATTCATAACAATTCATCATTTCTGAACTGTAAGACTCACTGTGGGATACTATATAATAATATTCAACATTGAAAAGCTCCATTTTTTAAAAATAAAATTATTTGCTTTTAGTTACATTGTTATGTAGTGTTCATGAAAAATCTTATTGTATTCTCGAGATGGCTTCTTCAACTTATGTCCGAAAACTCTTAATTACAGTGTAGTTACTCTTTTACCATCCATAAATGTAAGCACAAACTTATTTGGATAGCGGTTATTATACAACTTACAGGGAACATTGCATTTTGATGACATTTATTTGTATACGGCTTTCTGGTGTCGTATCAAAAGTCATCAGCATGCTAACTAAACTTGAAACTACTTTATATATAGGCGGTCGCAAAAGATGTGGCGCCAGAAAGTTACACCTGTCATTAAGTATTTAAAACGGTAAGTTTATGTAGTTGTATACAATAGTGGAAGCAGTTGGCAAAGTAATCTGATACTGTTTGAGAATTAGCAAAATATAAACATACACATGTCCAAGTGAGCGTTTGAAACTTTTTGATACACGTTACAAATATGTATGTTTTATATGCATCCATTTAATCCTTGTTTACACTAGCAATGGCAAAAGATATAGTAATAGATTGGGCAAGTGTTTCTAACCCAACAATTAACAGAGGCAAATCCTAAATAACAGGGTTCTTTTATATAGAGAGGATATTTGTTTGTTTTCGGTGTGCCAACGCGTTATATCATCACCCGAAAGGGGACAATTAATATTTTCACGAGTGCTTACGCGAGTGAAAATATGCAAATTGTCTCCGTTTCCGGTGATGATATAACGCGTTATCACACCGAAAACAAACACATTTTCTGTTTATTTTATGCTTTATTAACCTTTGTTTTACATTTTATTGGAAAATATCGCGGGAATCATAACGTCATGACGTCAAAATAATGACGT
Organism: Congeria kusceri; assembly: GCA_027627225.1. Taxonomy (NCBI): domain Eukaryota; kingdom Metazoa; phylum Mollusca; class Bivalvia; order Myida; family Dreissenidae; genus Congeria; species Congeria kusceri. The sequence continues at coordinate 41,632,358 of CM051032.1, read as the reverse complement.
CATTTCACAATTTTGAGCCCGGTATCGATGACGGTCCGTTTCATTTACTGTATTAAATCGGGACCCAAAAAATAGTCCCTCACTGTGAGTGATATATAGGGATATATCTCACGGATATTTTTCTATATTTCACTACTTAGCATTAAATAAAATAAAGTAGTTGTATGTAAATGTTTTATTAGTATACTGACTTTGTAGAAAAAAAACATACATTGCATCGTGTCTATTTTATCACATGACAATTGTACTTATGGCTGCTTTATTTAATAATGATTTACTTATATATGATATTTCATTAGGTTACAAAGTACACCAGTTAATCTTTTTCGAGCAATAACGTCTTTTAGATACAAATTACATTTAGAAAGCGTGTTTGAAGATGAGACAATCGACGACACTAAGTCTATTACAATTACTGGTCCTGTCAACATCAAATATGGTAATTATAACAAAGAGTATAAGTAAATTTGACTTAAATTCAAAAAACGAAAATACATCAAGTGTTTATAAAAGAAAACAATTGTGTCTTGTGTGCATCTACATTCTTGGGCGTATTTTTGTCCTGTATATTTGAGACGAGATGTCAGATCTGGGACTATTTGGTAACGACAATTACATGGGGCATTGGATTCTGTTTAATTACAGTACATGGCAAAGTAAAGAGATATTCCGCTTTATTAATGACAGAAATTAGACGTCTAAACGAGCATGTTTAAAAAAAAAAAAAATATAGATTAGTAGCGTTGAAAAATCACAGGCAGAACTAAACACATGTATGCTGCTTGAAATAACAAATAGTTATTATTAAGAATAACATTTACTTTAATTTATTTGTTAAAACACTCTATATGATCCCTAATAATTTGTATAATTGATAATGTTCATTAAGTTTGTGTTTTTGCCATTGACGCAAAGGCAGCTACAGAACACGATTTTAAGAAAAGTGGTATTACAAATAATTGTGAGTAGCGTACTTAAATTTGGTTTTAATCAAAAAAAATAAGTAATATACTCGTATAATATGATTGTTTGAACTCTAGTATATATTCATCGGAGGAAGTGATATATTGGTTTATTGATTGCAGTCCAACTAATGCGAAACACTCGTACAAATTCTTATATTACTCTTAATGTATTAAGAAAAGTAAATTACCATTGCATGTGCTGTAAAACCATATTTTTATAGCATTGCCAATTCGGCTAACTAGTATTACATATACCAGATGCTGCGTCTTTCGCGTCCTTTTGTACTGCATAAGCAAAAATCAGAAAATGCACAAATATTGTTTTTTCATCAAGATATAAATATATTTTTCTAATTAAATGGTGTATTATATTTACTCTGCATTTCTGGTTACAAACACACGAAATGACTAATTATTTATAGCTTTCATTCTTTCAAAACTGATTTGTAACAACTATTTCTGCAATGCTTACAACAAGTCATTTTAATTCCTAAACACAAAACATATATTCAATACCATTCGTTGTTAGCAAAGGAATTTATAGTTCATTCATAATAAATACACGCTTAATAACCTTACTTTCAAAACTTCTTTTAATTTAATCATCAACAACATTAAAAATAACGTCGGCTGGTAATGAATTCATATAATGTACGAACATATGTAGAAAGGATTTGTAGCTAATCATTTTCAAATATATTACGATAATGTCGATCTATTTAAATATTTTGACAGGGTGATTTATCCAAAACCATTTGATGAACCATCAACATTTAAAATGTTTTTATTACCTTTAAGTTCAACAACAATAATGAGTAATTTAACATATAATCGATTGATATTTTAAATGCCTATAAAGCTTAATGTATTGATATAAAATTACAAGTACAGTACTCGTATCTCTACGGTGATTAACAACCGTAAGTTCTGAACAATGAATGTCCCCGGGGATTTTGCGGACGATTAACATGCAGTACAAATGTACGGATATAAACTGACAGATATGTGGATATGCAAACAGAACCATTAAAATGTTTGTGGGGGAGGACGGCGGAAGAGACGTAACGCAAACAATGCCAACGTTGAACACGACAGCTTGGCAACATCTCAAAACAAAAACACAAATGCAAGATGACATGCGCATTGCCTTGACGTCCACCTTAGTCGTTGTTTGATTGTTGTACTTACCAAGGATTGTAAGCTTGAATTTAACAGATAGCCGCATATTTACTATATAGGGTTTGTGCAACCAATGACACTTTCACATGTCTGTAAATTGAAATTAACTGGTGCTCCCTACAGGGTTGCAATCAGTCAAATATTTTATTTTTAAACAAAACGGATGTATTCAGTCGATTCAGTGATATACTTTAACCGTTACAGTCAGTATTGGCTTAAGTTAGAGTGTTAGGATGGCATTTGTGGCAATATTGCATTGTTACTGTTATTCATATAACATGTTATTCTACTTACTAGCATACTAGCAAACACCTGCCACTCACTGTGATTGCAAACTGCAGACTGAAAGAAGTAAAGCCGCAATTGAAATTAAGTTTGTTCTTCTATCTTTACTGGTTGATTTACAAGACAGTGTACTAGCTTCCATATCCTACTAAAATGGTCAGAATTTCTACCGTTTGCAAACCATTTGAAATAATGTAAGCTTGTCGGAGTCGAAGATATCAATGATACTGTGGATTTTACGCGAAATTATAAATCCACTGTTTATTAATAAGTTATCGATACAACCAAATGTTTAAAAAAGTCTTGAACGTAATCAGCAAAGGCGTTTCTACAAATCAATATTTCCGCCAGCCGCATTGGGTATTCATTCTAATTATACATCATGCGTTGTAATATAATTATTCACGAATGAAGTGAAACTGAATACGACTCATTATAATAAGCACATGCTGAAAAATGACGCCACTTGGCAATCTAAATGTGCATTCGCCAATTAAATATGCATTAAGCAAAACGGGATATTTATTTTGTTCTAAGCAATTGAATTTATACCATATTGTAATGACGCATTTATTATTTACCGTCATCAAATTCGGCGGCGCTAGAATCGTAAATTTATTATTGCTTCAGGAGTTCTAATTGCAATATGTTTACGTACTTTTTTACTAATGAAAACAGGAAGTCTGATTGTGTCAATGAACGTGAAATATTTTGCTGTATCAATTTGCATTTCAATCTTGCAATCGCCATTTGGAGCGCACGGTATCGTGTGTATGTTGGAGGTTAAAGCATAATTCGAATATATCTGTTTATGACGGCATGTTATTCGTTTTTGCACAGGTGTTAAACAATAATTAATGTGATTCTACACACGGTTTACTCAAATTTTATTTATTGATATAAACATGACTATATTTGTACGAATATATGAACTTTATTGTTTTCCATAAAGTACCCGTGTACGTATCCTTTATTAAAACTGTACACGTTTGATAAAAATGTCTCTTTACTCTTAGGTTTGCATGCGATACAGATAGCGTTTTATGCTCGTTTTACTAATATTTCAGTATTAAGTATAACTTTGAGACAAAATATTAAGACTTGTATATTACTTTTTAAGCAATACTTACATCCATATCCCTTCATCATTAAGCGTTATGTTATGAGTTCAACGTCTGACAAATCCAGTGCCAGAGCCCAGGGCTCATCAAACATTTCCATTGGGCTACTACAAATTCAAATCCCAAGCCCACTGGGCTACCTAAGATTTGTAAATTAACTGTAATTTTTATTGTTTAAACTGTATATTATATATTGTATATTATAAAAATATATGTACTAATAGGATTATTCGTACCACCAAGAACACCGTTTAAAACATAATCAAGGAAAATAATGTAGAACATAGAAAACCGTTACTGATTTCGTATGTATGACCATTGACACTGTGTATCTAATATAGAACAAGTAGGCGTGTCAACTTGTGAAACTGATTAGTTATAGAATATTATTATAACTGTAAAGACCATTTTGTATACCGCAAAAATCTACCAAAGCAAATATTATTGGTACAGTTGACTGGCATAGTTAATAGTTGAAACCAGACATTGATGTAATTAACTCTATTCCAAATAAGAACACACTCCATGGGTGAATATGCCAATGAAACTTCGAGTGCATTACCAGATTACCAGTAGAAAAATATTATTTCCTGCATGTTAATAGTTGAAGGCATATCAAAATACATAGTGACCATAGCCAAGAAAACATAGACGAGCAGTAAATGAAGAAACAAAAACCCTAAACACGCTTATAACAATTTTGAGAATGCCTCTAAATTATCAAAATAAAAACATAGGACACACATGTAGTGGAAATGTCTTTGACAATATGAACTCAAAATATTCAACCAAATCATGAACAGTATTCAAGTGTTATCAATATATTGCCATGCATGACAAAATTTACGAAGGTAATTGACTTTGATGTGAATGGAACGTCTCTCTAATTTACATTGCCCTGAGCTCAAATGCTAGCTTTACGTCGTAGACCAGCGTTCAAATCGACAATTCATACTGTGAACGTCATGAAACTGTTTTCGTTTGATCATATATCAGCATTTACTTTCTTAGGTTACGCATGCGCAAACAAATTCCTTCATTGTTACATATAAAATATATAATGTTTGATCTCAATTTTCACCATGACCAAGCTACTTTTCAATATATCACCATACATCGTTGGAAAAATAAGGCCATAACCTTTTGAAAAAACAGCAGGTCAAAAAATTCTTTGTGTTGTAACTCAAAATATTTACCTTAGAATAAACACACCGGTTTTGACGGGCATGGAGGCTGCCATTTTGTGCATGAATACATGGGCCAAGTTATTATGCTGGGAACCACTGAGAACAAAGTAGTGCCAAAAAAAAGCTTTTTTTCTTATTTCTTACATAGATACCTTTAAATTGTTACCAAAACATATCATTTAAACTTTACTTTAAAAATCATATGCATTATACACTGAACCATATGTGCTTATTATCTAACTGTAACCCTGAGGATGTGACTTCCATTTTGGGGTAATTAGACCTCTTACGCACTAGCTGCAATTAATAAGAATCGCTTACTGCAAACGCTGTCAAAAATATTAAAATTATGTTGCTCACAACAGTTCGGTTTCCAAAAAGATTTAAACATAAATAAAAAATGTACTTTTAACGTAAAGAATTTTAGGTATAAACAATGTTCTATTTGAATATGCTTTGTTTTTAAATTGCATAAAACATTACATTTAATGTACACATATAAGGATATTATTGAATAAAGCCTTGTTTTGTTTTTGTTATTTACGTACTACAGTCTAAAGCACAATTATTTATTTATAATATATATTATGAAAATGAATAATTTAACCACTAGCAAACCATAAAACTGAATATCTAATTATATTGCACTGTACTATTTGAAGTTATTATTTTGATTTGACGATACAGAAGTGTGACAAATTAAAGCCTATAATTATTTATATTACGTACAGTAATGTCTGAACTGACAATATTTAATTGATGTTCTTTTAGAAAAACCCTATTGAGAAAATTATTTGATATCATTAAGTGACTGAACTGAAAGATCTTCGCACGCATAAACTTCATGCTTTACGACCAGACTAAGTCAAGGTCAGACAAACAAACAAATGAATAATTGCATGGCATTCAACAACGTCTACAATTCCATCGTGATTAATGAGACACGTAATTATGCAATTCGCTCTGTTTGGAATTTCAGTTTGCGCTACATCTTAATAAGTGCAACAACCAGGAATAACAACATCTTTTCAACCGCTTATAATGTTGGCGACCTTTATTAAAGAACCAGTTATAACCTCCGTAGTGACAAAAAGCAGATATTCCCCAGCTGACTCTTGTAGGACTGCCGCATAATAACTAAATGAGAACACACCTGTGATTTATTAAAATAACATGCAGTTCCATTCTGGTGTGTTGAAAACAGCTTCATAGAAGATGGCTGCAACCAACAATATTGTATGGAAAGTCACTTTTTGACCAGGGAGCTTGCCCCACCCTGACCTCTGCATTGCGGCCCATACATGAAAACATGCTCCATTTTGATGGGAGTACAATGCTGCATACCCTTTGCTATAATTGATGACCTTGACGTGAAGAACATCATCTTCCGGGTGATTAAAGCATTGCACATATTTGTTGTTTTTTTTACATGTTTGTTGTGTTAACATTTCATATAATATATATATAATTTGTATGGGTCAAGTCTAAAACATTTATAAAACACTCATTGAAATATGATCCACTTTATTGAAATACGTTTCTGACTTAACAATAACCATTGTAAATTCACATTTCTGTAATGAAACGATATAGTACAATAATAAATTAAATAAATAATCACATATATGAATACAACACAATTAGATACTATTTATATGCATAATGAAATCGAGAACTCGCGCAGTTACTAACATACTTGGGTGTAAAGGTAAATAAATCAGGAATAAGGAGAGAAAACCTACGACTGCAAAACCTGATTACAATAAATGAACAATTGCTGAATGCAAATGTATTTCAAAACATGACAGTTTTAATACATATTAAAGTTACTTTTTCGTGGCACAAGATGTAAATAATGGAGTGCAGGACTCAAAATCAGTGCAACATTTACATATCTAGTTCAATATATATTATCAGGCTGTCTCACAAACATACCTGCCATGTTGCAAATCCAAGAATGTAAGATTTTCAAGTTGTTAACCAAGCAAGAATAAATGTTGTAACTGCTGTTAGTTTTTGACAACAGGTTTCATTCATAACGCCTCTCGTTGTGAATTTATTTGGCATAAATGGTGTAAAAATGGTGTAACAAGAGAAAAATGCGGAAACCGCATTAAGCCGGATTATTTTTTTTGCCGATGGGGGTACATGTACAAGTCAATGTTGGTGAAGAAGTATGAAATTTTCATGTCGAGCTCTACTGGCCATTTTGTGCAGTGAGGCGTTTGAACAAGTTTGGTAGAGGACCACTAAACGAACATTGAACATTTGAAAATCTAGCCATAGGTCTAGAAGAAATTGGCGTTTAGACATATTAATATTTTTAGCTCTGGTGGCCATCTTGTGCAGTGAAGCGGAACCATTTTCACAGGTATGGTAGAGGACCATCCAAGGAATATTTCTGTACAGTTTCACGAAGATTGACCAAGAGCTTTTGAAAATATGACAGAAAAAAAACAAAACTTTGTCTATTTTTATCTCTAGTGGCCATTTTGTGCAGTGAGGCGGAACCATTTGAATAAGTTCGGTAGAGTGTAAAGTTTAATCAAGATTGATCAAAGACTTTAGAAAATATGACAGGGATACAAAACTTAAACGCAAATTCTATTTTTAGCTCTAGTGGCCATTTTGTGCAGAGGGGCGGAACCATTTGAATAAGTTTGGTAGAGGAACACTAAACGAACATTTGTGTAAAATTATTTGAAAATCTAGTCACAGGTTTAGAAGAAAATGGCATTTAGACATAATTCTATTTTTAGCTCTGGCGACCATCTTGTGCAGTGAAGCGTAATCATTTTCACAGGTTTGGTAGAGGACCATCCAAGAAACATTTCTGTAAAGTTTCATGAAGATTGACCAAGAACTTTTGAAAATATGACAGGAATACGAAACTTAAACGCAAATTATATTTTTAGCTCTAGTGGCCATTTTGTGCAGTGAGGCGGAACCATTTGAATAGTTTGGTAGTGGAACACTAAACGAACATTTGTGTAAAATTATTTGAAAATCTAGCCATAAGTTTAGAAGAAAATGGCATTTAGACATAATTCTATTTTTAGCTCTTGCGGCCATCTTGTGCAGTGAAGCGGAAGTATTTTCACAAGTTTGGTAGAGGACCATCCAAGGAACATTTCTGTAAAGTTTCATGAATATTGACCAAGAACTTTTGAAAATATGATAGGAATAGGAAACTTGAACGCAAATTGTTAACAAGATCCCGCCAGCCCGTCTGCCCAACCGACCGGTTTTCGCTTATCTATAAGCCGAGATTTTTCGTTTAAAAATCTGGCTTAAAATTAAATATTGTTTAGATTAAAAAAATCTAAGCTATCAATGCACATGCTGACTACAACTTCAGAGACTTGTGACACAGAAATGAAGAAATGTTAGAAACACCATAAGAGTGTCTATATCAAAGAGTACATACCTCTGTACTGTCATGGTTTGATCTCACAAACAAGATGACATGCATGTCAACACATTATGATGATCATGTTATTTGAATTTTTGTACAATAAAAACAGTCCTAAAAAAGTACATATAAGTCCTATACACAGATTTCAATCTCAATTTGTGAGCATCCAAGGAATATTTGTGTAAAGTTTCATCAAGATTGATCAAGAACTTTTCAAAATATGACAGGAATACGAAACTTTAAAACAAATTGTATTTTTAGCTCTAGTGGCTATTTTGTGCAGTGAGGCGGAACCATTTGAATTAGTTTGGTAGAGTGTAAAGTTTTATCAAGATTGAGAAAGAACTTTAGCAAATATGGTAGGAATACAAAACTTTAACGCAAATTCTATTTTTAGCTCTAGTGGCCATTTTGTGCAGTGAGGTGGAACCATTTGAATAAGTTTGATAGAGGAACACTAAACAAACATTTGGGTAAAATTATTTTAAAATATAGCCATAGGTTTAGAAGAAAATGGTGTTTAGACATTATTCTATTTTTACCTCTGGCGGCTATCTTGTGCAGTGAAGCGGAACCATTTTCACAGGTTCGGTAGAGGACCATCCAAGGAACATTTCTGTAAAGTTTCATGAAGATTTACCAAGAACTTTAGAAAATATGACAGCAATACGAAACTTGAACGCAAATTGTTAACGACATGGCAACGCCCGCCCGCCCAACTGACCGGTTTTCGCTAATCTATAAGCCGAGATTTTTCATTGGAAAATCCGGCTAATAAAAGTATGTTGGTATAGGCATGTTCAGCAAATACAAAGGTTCCAATACCAACAGACAAAATGGTGCCTAATTTCTTAGTGAACACTAATTGATGAAAACTGAACAGTGAAGACGACCATCCACATTGTTAGTAAATTTGGAGATGTGGGAATATTTTTGTTTATGTTTCAAAAGTGTTAGCTATTTGCATCTTTAATTATGCGTGCTTTAAATACAATTCATTAATCCTTGACAATGTTGTTGAAATATAAATTTAATGTTGTGCATAAATTATTTTCTAGAAAAGAAAACACTATAATTTTTTCTCCTATAAATACAAATTAACAAAAAACTGATGATGGCAAACATATCCATGTGTTTCTGTGAGTTTATTGACATTATGTGATTCGAATATAAACATAACATGTTCATAGATTATGATCTTGCATTATAAGTACAATCATAAAGAAATACAATTCAATAAAAGAAAAATATGACTAATCAAATTGGATACGCTTCTTGACATAGAGATATTATTTCTAAAAAGGCTGCAATTTGTAAGGGTTAAACAGTAAAACAGGATAAAACATAAAAATGCATTATTTTCTATACATACAACCGGTTGTTAAACCCTAAAGAAACTTGTCAACTGCTGCTGACCTTTAACCTGAGGAAGAAGTTTACGTCTGCACGACTTAGACTGGTCACCCTTCTTTTTCTTCTCAGGCTGACTATACTGTGTCTCACAGGTCAATGCCCTCTTCTTAGACTGGTTTTCTTGTACTGCTTCAGACTTGTCCTTTGAACCTGCCTTCCTCTGTTTGACTGGTTTTGCGAGATCAGAATCTGAGTCCTTCAATGGCATGTCAGAGTTTGTCACGTCAGACAGACGCTTGCTTGAAGGCTTGTCAGAGCTTGAATCCTTCTGCAGCATGTCTTCTAAGGCTTTTGTTGCCTCCCCTGAACTGAACTTGGAGCCAGCATGCACAATTGTTTTACTGAAATAAAACATGCCAAAATTATCACAAAATAGCACACAAAGAGAAAACTGGTGACTAGATTTTTGCAGAGAGATTGTACCATTGGTGGATTATTACCTTACATTGCATACCTACATTAAACCATTTTATATATCAGCTCCAGTTATACACTTTTCCAGTACTATAATCAAACATAATGTACAAATCACGTCACTAGTATACGTGCAAGTAAGTACCACTTAATATACCTGCTTTCCAGAATAACAAACACTGTTTTATGTCATGTGTCCACTAACAGTAACAAGATTCTGTGTTAATAAACACACATGTCCCCAGTTGGTGCTGGATAGCCTATTTTTTTCTTAGTCAAAATTAGGTCAAGGTCAAGGTCAAAGTGAGGCTGGGTGATATGGGTGGATTGGGGATAGTCATAAGCAACAACTGTGTAAGTATCCAAGTGTTGTAGCAAGCGGTGTTGGTGCTAGACGAAATGGTAAAATCTAGTTAACCAAGAAACAGCCCATTTGAATTATTTTAAGTGCAAATTAGGTCAAGGTCATGGTCTAAGTGAGATTCGGTGATATGGGTGGATAGGGAATGATTATAAGCAACAACTTTGTAAGTATCCAAGTGTTGTAGTAAGCGGTGTTGGTGCTAGACGAAACGGTAAACTCTACTTAACCATGTCACGGACGAAAGGAAGGACGGACGGACAATCGCTATATGCCTCCCGCATCAAGATGCTGGGGGCATACCAACAACAACACTTAATGCTGCTACAGATCAACAATAATGTATTACAAAGTTGTCACGTATAACCAACAATAATATATAAATCAGGTGTTAATGTTTATCAGCTTTCAAAACACCAACATAACAAAGTTCAGTGGCCACTTGTCCAGTGTTAGAAAATGTCAATGCATGTGGAGTACAGTTTTCATTTAAGTATATCAGGTAACTGTTTCAAAAATTGTGCTTCACAATCTATATTTTTGTGGAAAGAAATGCATTTAACATAGAACTGCAAAAGAATAAAAATATACCAATCTTACAGTTGGAGTATAAGCCCAAAAACCTCCAAACAGATTTTAGTATGATTTAACATCACAACTATGCTACATGTGCATTTGTGGTAGAAGTTTGGTACATTATCATAAAATTTGGAGTGCAATTTCCACTGCCCAATGAAAAATGTATCCTGTTTTATTATAATTTGTACAATTAATGTCTTTTGTGGTAATAAAAACAATTTTCAATGCAGCCAATGAAACAATTAATAAAAAACAATGAGAAAAGCTATGATTAGATAAAACATGAAAGAAGTTAAAAATAAAAACATGAATCTCTTTTATCCAACCATCATAAATCAGTTGGCAAACCAAAATGCCCGAAGTTATTTATGGCTTAACATTCAAATACATTTACAAAATATACAACATACTACCAGCTACCAAACTCTACCATCCAAACTGTGTGCAAAAAGCTAATGACTATCAATTGCCACTTTCCAGTGTCAGACAGTTAGAATAATGCAACATTAAGCAGCTTTTACTAACATGTCATAAGCTATTATTTTAAGACTTGTTCATCCCAACTTATATTTTTGTGGAAAAATGAATTTTAACAATAAAACAGGGAGTCTAGAATAGTAACATAATCTTGCAATTTCTTAAACTTGGCTAAAAAGGTATGGGTGTATAAGCTGCATACTTTTTTTTTCATTTTGATTAAGTCCATATGTAGCCACTATGATTAACATGCAACCTCTATTCTCCAAAAAAGCAACAAAGTAAACATTGCTGTATCTCGTGTGATCTGGTAAACATTGCTGTATCTCGTGTGATCTGGTAAACATTGCTGTATCTCGTGTGATCTGGTATGTTACAGAAGCCAGAACTCTTCTTAATTTGCTGTAACATTAATGTTGTCTTAACTGTACTTTGCAGACTGATATGAAAACTGTTGCAAGCATCATAGTCAAAAATCGCAGTTTCAATGAGCGAATTTCAATTAATCATGAAAAAAAGGTTTACGAAAATGAAAACACCAGGTTCACACGCACACAATGACTCAAATAGATAAATATTTATCAAATGATATTCATAAATTATAATGTACATTACTGCCATTTCCCTTTTAAAAGAATTTGTCCTCTGAATTTTGATTATACATCATCAATTCATTGAATTAATCAGTTCAGCATCATTGATCTCTGACCACATTGAGACATATAAGATTATTGTCTTAAAGGTACATACTCATGTTGTTGTTATTTCTCAATATTTATTTTATGTTTTATTTAGAACAAATATTTTATTAAATACTATATGCACATGTATATGTTTTTAATATTTACAACAGGCAAATATGTTTTTTATATCACTTAATGATGTACTTACATAATTATCTATTGTATACGATTCAATTCCGAACATGTCATCTTAATTTTAACTTCACTTTCAACCAAACAGACTAAAACAGACAACAGACAAACAAACAAACAAACAGACAAACAAACAGACAAACAAACAGCTACAACTTAGATGCATTTTCACTTTTCAATTTTAGGAACTGTGATGTCGTATGCATTCAATGGAAGTAGCTTGTTTTAGGAACTGTGATGTTGTATGCATTCAATGGAAGTAGCTTGTTTTAGGAACTGTGATGTTGTATGCATTCAATGGAAGTAGCTTGTTTTAGGAACTGTGATGTCGTATGCATTCAATGGAAGTAGCTTGTTTTAGGAACTGTGATGTTGTATGCATTCAATGGAAGTAGCTTGTTTTAGGAACTGTGATGTTGTATGCATTCAATGGAAGTAGCTTGATTTAGGAACTGTGATGTCGTATGCATTCAATGGAAGTAGCTTGATTTAGGAACTGTGATGTTGTATGCATTCAATGGAAGTAGCTTGTTTTAGGAACTGTGATGTCGTATGCATTCAATGGAAGTAGCTTGTTTTAGGAACTGTGATGTTGTATGCATTCAATGGAAGTAGCTTGATTTAGGAACTGTGGATGTCGTATGCATTCAATGGAAGCAGCTTGTTTTAGGAACTGTGATGTCGTATGCATTCAATGGAAGTAGCTTGTTTTAGGAACTGTGATGTTGTATGCATTCAATAGAAGTAGCTTGTTTTAGGAACTGTGATGTTGTATGCATTCAATGGAAGTAGCTTGATTTAGGAACTGTGATGTTGTATGCATTCAATGGAAGTAGCTTGTTTTAGGAACTGTGATGTCGTATGCATTCAATGGAAGTAGCTTGTTTTAGGAACTGTGATGTTGTATGCATTCAATGGAAGTAGCTTGATTTAGGAACTGTGATGTTGTATGCATTCAATGGAAGTAGCTTGTTTTAGGAACTGTGATGTTGTATGCATTCAATGGAAGTAGCTTGATTTAGGAACTGTGATGTTGTATGCATTCAATGGAAGTAGCTTGATTTAGGAACTGTGATGTTGTATGCATTCAATGGAAGTAGCTTGATTTAGGAACTGTGATGTTGTATGCATTCAATGGAAGTAGCTTGATTTAGGAACTGTGATGTTGTATGCATTCAATGGAAGTAGCTTGATTTAGGAACTGTGATGTTGTATGCATTCAATGGAAGTAGCTTGATTTAGGAACTGTGATGTTGTATGCATTCAATGGAAGTAGCTTGATTTAGGAACTGTGATGTTGTATGCATTCAATGGAAGTAGCTTGATTTAGGAACTGTGATGTTGTATGCATTCAATGGAAGTAGCTTGATTCCCTAAGCTATTAAGAGTGTGCCCGAAATAAAAAGAAAACATTGAGAAATTGTAAGATCGATGTAAATGACAGTAATATTGTTTATGAAGTCATACGGAAATGTATTATGATGATAAAGATAACGGAGCAACCTTTGTGGACATCTAGACATGTTCTACTGTGTTATATATGTTTTACGAACATCATTTAAATATTCAACATCCACCTGGCCCAGTCAGGGTCAAATTGAAACTGTTAGTTATATATGTGGCGCGTCGTGGGAAACCGAACTTAATGCATGTGCGTAAAGTGTCGTCCCGGATTAGCCTGTGCAGTCCGCACAGGCTAATCCAGGACGGCACTTTCCGCTTGTAATGTATTTTCTGTTTCAAGGAAGTCTCTTCTAAACATAAATCCACTGTAGGCGGAAAGTGTCGTCCCGAATTTGCCTGTGTGGACTGCACTGGCGAATCCGGGACAACACTTTATGCACATGCATTAAGTCCGGTTTTCCCACGACACGCTATATATTTACTTTACCCCAGTTTAAGGCAAGAGCGTTATTTTAAAGACTGTGTTAGCAGATTTTTTTTATGATTCCAGAAAGGACAATATAAAGAGCTCTACAGAACTCCAAACTTATGCAACTTAAATGTTGGATAATACAATCAAGCCAATTATGGAGCTTATTCAATACCACCAGTCTTAAAATTGCGAAACTGGGTGTGTAAAAGTCATTGTAAATCATGCGCATAGTTCTCATTAGCATCTTTTTTTATATATTTAATGAATGTAACTGAAAATGTTTGTCTTAAGGTGAAGTTTTACAACCAATTAATATGCATACATGGGTCCTATGCAAATATATTTAAATATCAATAGTCAGATGATTAATTGGTAAGAACTTAAGACCAATGATTAATTAAAGACAGTGTTTAATATAGAAGGGCAGAAGGGCATGTCGCTTGACTTGGAAAAAATGGCATTTTGTGCGCGGTGGCACTTTTAAAAAGGGCATATTAGGTTTTAGTAATTTTTTTCCGAAGTAAAATTTTAAACCAATTATGACATTTTATTTTTCATCTTTTTTAATTGTAGGAAATATTTTTATTTTCACCATTATGTTTTATATGTTGTTGCCATTGATACTTATATTTTCATTAATGATGAATAGCTATAGTCAAGATTAAAAATTTAGAAAAAAATAAATTTCGGATTGCAATGATGTATCCGAATATATATGTCCGAAATAAAAGCTCGTTCTGCAATTCGTTTTTTTCATAGATTTGTGTTTGTGACAGAAGAAATATTGTATACACAAGTTGTTTTCTTATAATTAGAGATTAAAGACCACATTGAGTATACATTTATATGCATTCTGCCCTTTGGTATCAGGTTTAAAATAAACATTGACAAAACAAAAACATGTTATCAATGACATATGAAAATGAGGCTGTTAAAAGCAAACAATTTACGTTCAATTTTAAAACAAAATCAGCATGTTTTATTGTATCTAGACACAAACTTATAAGCTGACTGCCCCTACTGCTGATCTTACCAGTTAGTCACAGATTAATATACCATAACATGCCATCACAAAGAGGCCTCGTTAAAGCAATACAGTCAATGGATAAGCGGGTACGAGGCGCTGATTGCATTTGAAAAGGGCAGGGTGGCGGATCAATAAAGGGGCGTGGCGCGGAATTCTGACCTGGTCGTTAAGCAAAAGTACAATTTTAATGTTGCTAGCATATTTTATATAAAAAATAGATATCCTAGAGCATACACTAATTTGATGTCAACTAAATATGACAATGTTTTGTAATTATTGGATTTAATGTAAATTTAATAATAATTTGAATTTGTTTAGATAAATTATTTCCCCAGCAAAACACATTTTACATGTAACAGTAACAAACAAATTATCCCCAAATTGAGATGACATCAAATTCGTTTGCACTATGATATGGTTTTAATGCAAGTAAATGTTTGTGTAATTCATCAGCAGCTGTTGTAGTCATTGTTTACCATCTTAGCAAAACAACCTTTGCAAATAAGTGACAGTAAAGAACTAACCACAAAACCAATAATACCAAAGGTTAAGTTCTTGATCAAGTCATCAATCAATGATTAGGCTATGACTAATATATACACAGAAACCAGTTTCCTATACTTTGTAACAGAATGTACTGCACGCTATCCTCCAATCAGATCTGGCCATATGCTGACCTTTCGAAACCACACCACTGAATTTTAAGCGATAAGCAGCATCACTTATAAATCTGTGCTGCTTTCATAAATCACCTTAGTAAAACCAAAATAAATCTCAACAATATAAATTATATAATCTCTGTGGCTGTGTGATTTTAATACAGTTCAGTTGGCATTCAACCTTTTCGGGGTATGTTCTACGACTGAGTCAAAGGATGTTCCTTATTCTTTCTTCAGGATATAACTGTGTCCTTATGAGTCATCTGATCCATGTCTATTCCTAAATGTAATGTTTGATAGGTCATAATGTATTCATGTAGATGAAAACACTGTATGAGTTCATCTACATGGATGGGTTGCAGGAGAGGAAACGAACAGTATTTTATTTCGGCTTATGATGTAATCAATGTGTTGTGCAGAGAACAGTACACTGACTTTAACGCATGATTTGTGGTAATCCTTTCTGAATGAATGAGATGACTTATATATCCTTTTTATGCCTAATTACGTTCATTTTTAAACCATCACAAGGAAATAAACTTGTCCACACAATTTATCAAATTGGTTTCATGTTTCCTCAAAAACTCAAATCAGACTATGTAGTTACATACGTCGTCAAAAAGGTTAATGTAGTATAAAACAGTTTCTTACCTAGTTTGTACCATCAACTTAATTCATAGAAATTGTAGTAAAACATATTCACTATCAATTACACTACTTATTTCATTAGTCTGATGAGTAATAGGAAATCAAGAAAAACAGGGGTTTTGTTTGGTTTCTTGTACATATGAAGCATTGCATCAAACAGAAATAACATTTTTTTTAAATTGGTATAGGTTAATGTTGTTTATTTGTTGCACAAGTAAAACATAACATTATGAAACAGGGTTTAAGTAATTTATGTCATAATGTATCATGAGCACATACTAAGGGGAAAATAAAGGTAAATTATTTTATTTAATGTCCATTAATGATTATCCAAACATCTTAGATATGGTGATGAACACCATTTATCATTCACGATAAATGACAAACACACATGTGCATATGTTCTCATTCTGATGGCTGAAAAATGGAAACAAGACAGTCTTCTTGTACAGGAGCAAACAAGACAGTCTTCTTGTACAGGAGCAAACAAGACAGTCTTCTTGTACAGGAGCAAACAAGACAGTCTTCTTGTACAGGAGCAAACAAGACAGTCTTCTTGTACAGGAGCAAACAAGACAGTCTTCTTGTACAGGAGCAAACAAGACAGTCTTCTTGTACAGGAGCAAACAAGACAGTCTTCTTGTACAGGAGCAAACAAAAGACACACACAAACACAAAAGGGCTGACCATAATAAACCATATATTAAGTAAAATATTATGTTATAATTATTATTTTATATAAATTTAATCAGAATTTAATCAGAATTGGGTGAAATGTGAAAAATTGATGTCACTGAAATACTGAATTTCGAAGCAAAAGCGGTTTTGTTTCAATAACTTTTTAATGAATTGTCGGTGTTATTGTTCTTCTGACTAACAAGGAGGGTGTTAAATGAAGCAAATGAACGAATATATAACCATGAAAACCAAGTCTAATTAGGTTTACAGAGGATACTGACTTAAACGTGTGTTTAGCCTAATGGAGTGTTTCTATTTTCGCTTCAATATGTGTTAAGGTTATTTCGACATTTAACATCTGTTTTAGTACACTCGTGTCTATTAATAGTACATACAGCAATGAAATAACTTAAAATGTGGCACTAAATGTGGACTGCTTGTCATTTAAATCTTTGAAACAGTGTCATTAAAGTCTGCTCGTTGATGTGGAATATACATCATTCCACCTTAAAAGAACATTATGATGTTGTTGCCATTGAGAAAGGTTGTTCGAGATAAAGGGGTAAGACACTTGGAAATTTGACAATTAAATATCCAATGTATAGGGCTGAAAATCATTTCATAAACAAAATTCCGTGTTTGATAAATAAACGTGCCCCTGGTTGGTGCTGGATAGCCCATTTCTTAGTCCAAATTAGGTCAAGTGAGGTTGGGTGATATGGGTGGATTGGGAATGGTCATAAGCAACAACTGTGTAAATATCCAAGTGTTGTAGTAAGTGGTGTTGGTGCTAGATGAAACGGTAAAATCTAGTTAACCAAGAAATGGCACTTTTAAATTATTAGGTCAAGGTCAAAGTGAGGTTGGGTGATACGAATGGATTGGGGATGGTCATATGCAACAACTGTGTAAGTATCCAAGTGTTGTAGTAAGCGGTGTTGGTGCTAGGCGAAACAGTCAAGTCTACTTAACCTAGTAATGGACGGACGGAAGTACGAACAGACAGAAAAATCACTATATGCCTCCCGCATCAAGATGCCGGGGGCATAAAAATGCTTTCAAATTGTTCAGCTTCATAAGAGACAAGGAATCTTTTTTTTTAAATTAAACAATAGTCTCATTCACATTTGTGGATATTTATAACATACAGGCATTTATTTTGTACTACATGTACCTAACAGCAAAATGTCCTTTTTGGTTGACTATAAAATCATTATCTTTAACATTATGTTTGTAATCTAAAAACTTCTGCAAGTATTACATCCGGTGATATAAGACAATAGCCTTAAGGGCTGCTAAAGAGTACAGGTTTCCACAGTTTTTTTATATGATACCAAATGGTTTTACCTCTGGTTTTTGGGGGGCGGTCGATCGCTCACATTTGCAGAAAGTTTAATTCTTGACTTTTATAGAGTATTTTAAGTATAGATAGGCGCGTGTTTGCCAAACACTGTCGCAAATATATTATTGTCAACCATTATTTATTTATAGCAGGAATGTATGCATTTTAGGAACAAGTCGCTATTAAAATGTTTTCATATCTGAAAATAATGTCATTATTTGTATATTCAATGTAGTAGTTGCATTCATTGTAATTCTGTTATGTCTTATATTATGTATAATATGCTGCACATGTAGCCACAATATGTGTCTCTCGTAAATCACACAACATAGTTCTTGTTTTTCATTGTTTGAAACGAAGTACGGACGGGTGATCCACCCTGCTTCTTTACGGTTCCACCATGCATCCCCAACTGGTGATCACAGCAGGAATGTTGAAATATTCTTGTAATTCATAATTATCTTGTTTGTTGAATGATGTAAATAATATTAATTTGAAGTTTAAAAAGCATTTAAACCCTGAAATAATCACATAATTAACAAATGTCAAATAAATTCACCCCTTCTTCTCTATTTAAAAACACTCTATTTACAGACGCACCCAACAGCTTTCTTATGCTATACATAACAAACGTATTCCATATATATTAGGTGATTATTGTCGAAACTTCACTTAAAGAAAAAATATGTAATTCTTTCCAAAGCCAGAATAGTGTTTGACTGATTTATGCCACAGTTTGGGGAGATATAAATCAGAGCTCCAAGTAAGAGGGGTATTTGTGTAAATACCCTTTCAAATATTGCAAATACCCTTTAGAAATTTTAAGCAAGTACCCTTTAGAAAATTAAAATGGGGGTAATAGTCAACATTGACAATCTAGCCAAAAAACAAAACCACAGATGAAATTAGCATCTGTGTTCTGGTATAGAATTTATTTTGAAAACAAATAACTACAGTATATTGCCATTCGACCTATTAAATCAGAAATGTGCAACTATATTATTGCCATAGCAACCACTATATTTGTCCAACAGGAGAAATAAAACAACTTAAACTAAAAATCTCCCCATTGCCCTCTATAACCATACCAAAATCCATGAGCCTTGCTTGTGTATTTGCTTACTTAATGCAGAATCCAGATTTTCTCGGACAGAGTGACATGACTTATTGCAGGATCCAGATTTTCTGGGACAGATTGACATGACTTAATGCAGGATCCAGATTTTCTCGGACAGAGTGACATGACTTAATGCAGGTGCCAGATTTTCTCTGACAGACAAGACAAACAGATGGACAGAGGGTAAACCTATACTAACTAAAACATGTTATGTCTTTCAAAGCAAATCTTTCAAACCTGGGCAGAACAAAGACTTGCGAGGCTGAGAAAACATCTTGGTCCTTCGCCAGGTCCACACTATGGACTGGTTCTGCCCAGTCGTAGGTTGACTTGTACCTTTTTGCATAGACTGGTGTCTGCAGACAGAAATGAATTTCAAAATATTATAACACATTGAAATAACAATTTGGTATCTGCTAGTGCCAATAATGTTAAATTAATACCATAGGTGTACATGTTTTTTTAAATAACTAATCATAAATAAATATCAATGAATTGGTACTGCAATTATGATAAGTGAAGATCAAAATCAGACAATTTAAATTCTATTATATTTTTATTGAATTTTTTATTGAGCTTCAGTTTCAAATTCAAATAGATAAGACAACAAATCTAGAAAATATCAGCTGACAAATCAAGCAATACCTGCTTCTTGATTGACCTGTTCAAGACCCGCTGTGACAGGGACTGGTTAAACCGGCTTGACGGGCTGGATTCTGACAAGTCTTCCATTGGTGACCTGACGACAAACAGCAGCACATGAAAGTGTAACTCAATAATTAACAATATGAAACTTCAGCTGCATCAGCAGGAGAGAAACTCTTACTTCAGGCACGTGACATATTACACAGCACAATAAGAACTAGAGGGCCAATATGGCCCTGGGTCGCTCACCTGAGTTTAATGAAACATAATGGTACATTTCTGTGGAATTATTTCAAAATCCAGATAGTGGTTATAGAATATTTTTTCAATGAAGCCATATCAGGAAAACTACTCTGTCCCCTGGTAGCCTTTTTTTTAATGAATCATAATAAATTGAAGGAATTTGGTGGAGGACCACCAAACCAAGGAGTTTCAAATAAGATTTTTGAAGTTTTCAATAAAGCAATATCAAAAATCAAGCCCCCTGGGGGCCATGTTTGTTAATGAATCAAAATAATTTGAAGTATTTTGGCAGAGGACCACCCATGGTACATTCATACCAAGTTTGGTTAATTTCCACCAAGCAGTTTCAGAGGAGAATATTTTTTTAAGTAAATTGCTGACGACAGATGACGACGGAAAACCACTGACCATAAAAGCTCACCTTTTAGCTTTATGTGCTCAGGTGAGCTAAAAACATATAACAAAAAACACTGATTTAAATAAAACTGGGGTTACCACCTTGGAACGGTCAATGGAACTGCCTTGGAACGGTCAATGCAAACGCTCAGGGGGTTTAAATTAATTTACGCTGCTCGAACCTCACATTTGGCCCAGAATTTATCACAAGACTCATAAATGTAAATAAAGATTAACCTCACGGCATCGCAATTCAATTAACGGGACCTATTACAAATAGGCAAATTGAAAGTTTTAAAATTGTTGTCACAGATTCCAAAAAGGAAAGTATCTTATATATAAACAAGAGGAAGAACACTCCTGACACAGCAATGAATTGTAAATGATGTTTATGGATAAATATCCATGCAACGGATAAAATTATAAAGTGTTTGTTACGTTTTTCGTCAGCGCTTTGAAAAAGACCCTGAATCACTTGCATAGCGTAAAAAAGTGCAGAACAGGAAAAAACTTGTAAAAGTCTGGCTGGTCCATTGGTTAGCATGTAAGACTTTTGATACAAAGGTAGTAGGTTCGAACCTTGGCGAAGACAAATCTATTTACTTAATTTTTAATGTTGTTATTAATATATTTAATTTCGATTAGTCCAGATGCTTTAGGTTTTGCAGTATTAGTTTTCAAAACTATGAACAATTGTGAACACATCCCTTTAAAGCATAAAATCAAAACATATGAGGCGCGTCGTGGGAAAACCGGACCTAATGCATGTGTGTAAAGTGTCGTCCAGGATCAGCCTGTGCAGTCTGCACAGGCTAATCCGGGACGGCACTTTACGCTTATATGGTATTTTCTGTTTCAAGGAAGTCTCTACTAAATATAAATCCACTGCAGGCGGGAAGTGCTATCCCGGATTAGCCTGTGCGGACTGCACATGCTGATCCGGGACGACACTTTACGCACATGCATTAAACCCCGTTTTCCCACTATGCGCCTCATATGGGTTATATTCAAAGAAATCATGGGGCATACAGATGAGGTAGATCTCACATGTACAGAGAACAACTGTGCCGTGAAAGTCAACATGCAACTGACAACCTTGGCAGAAAATGGCGATACCAAATGTCAGAGGCCTCTAATGCATATATTAACACATATTATTGCAGAGTTGGCTTGCAATTAGCCTTTGATATTTCAAATATGATGAAAGATGTGTTATTAGCATGCCATCATAATTATTTTCTTAATGTTAATTCCTTTTCTTATTACGAGTAACATGTTAGCGTGCACATTACGGCAGACTATTTAGAGTCTTCAATATTTCTTTTTTATTCATCGAATGTCAAACACAGGATAGATGGCTTCCGTAATATCCATTATAATTACTGCTAACAATAGCTGAAACAATGCAGAATAGCATCTGCGCCATCATCCAATATAAAGTTTTACGTAAACTAAATGCCGAAGATCACACACGTAAAAATTGTTCACATGATATCACATTTTTCAAAGAGTTCAATATCAGGACACAAGCACTACAGTTCACATTTTTCAAAGAGTTCAATATCAGGACACAAGCACTACAGTCCATCACAAGTATGATAAATGGTAGCAGACAGTACTTTACATCAATTGTGCTTATAATTATCTGTGTTATTTACAGTGTGGGAAGCACTTTAGCTGCATTATCAGTGGTGTGATTTTGGAAACACCTCAGGGGAGGAAAATACCATACCCCCCCCCCCTTACTGGGTTCACCAAAACGCTTCACTTTTAAGTACCGTAATTACCCTATGTATGGGGACACTTAAAAATAAATAAACTTTTTATTTTCCCAATTTTAAGGGACATAAAAAATAATTCTCGAAATTGTGTCCCAACATTTAGGGCAATATATGATATAATCTATTCTGCATATATACATGTCTTGGACCAATTAATTATTTTTATTTCTTTGGGATAATAATCACTTACTCAGATATATAAAACATTTAATTATAAATAATTAGAAGGAATTTTTTGACAGACTGATGCTTATAAGATCAATGATTTCTTGCTGGGACATAATGGTAATTAATTGAGAAGCTTAATTGAGAAGACCATGCTCCAGTAGAGTATACAGTTTGCACCACGTATCAACTACATGTAAACATACCCCTGATGGTGACATTACGGTGTATAGATAAGCAAGCACAATATACCGTGTCACAAGTTGCTATGCAACCAGCCGTAGTGGCAGGATATGTAATGTTTATACCGTAACAACATAAGGTCTTATTTTAGAGTCCCAATATTTTGGAACACAAAATAATTCAACTTTCTAATGTGCCCCAATAGTAAGGGGCGCAAAAAATAATTATTTGTCCAAAAATTAAGGATCCCAACATGTAGGGTGTCCCAATACTTAGGGTAATTACGGTAGATCCAATAAAGTTCAGAACTATTTGTAAAACAATATTGGATTTCAAATGGAGGAAATCAGCTGAAAGGATAAGAAATCACACCCCTGATTATGTAGTCAAGAAAATAACAACAAACAGGCTAAAACAGACATTAGCAAACCAATACAACCTGCTATCTTCAATGGAGGGCATAATAATGATTCAAGAGTAAAGGACATTGTCAAAACTCTGAAACATTCATTATAAAGCTCAAACAAATTGAACTGACACTCCGGAACTCTATTAGCAAAATAATGAATTGTTTCCTATAGTTATATTCGGTTTTGTTCATGCACATATCTTACATGTTTATAAATACGATCACTGTATTTTCAGTTGGATACTGATACATAGATTTAACCTGATTCCAGAATAGAAACTAATATATTCATCATAACAGATTTGTAATATATTCATTCATAAAGGTCAGTGTCAGGTTAATTTGAGCCAGCAATAAGTGGGACAAAGCACATCAATGCTTACAAATACATGTAAAACTGATGACCTTCAGCCCCGGTAATAGATTTCCTAGTGTTGAGACATCCGTTTGAAATTGCAAACGATCATCGGGTTGGAATAGGTTGGCACTTCCGATGCGATTTTACCGATCATCATCGGTTTCAAATTTAATTTGTATTATACATGTTTCTCTGTTTTTCTTTTACTAAACCAATCAAAGCTTGAACATTTTGAACATATAAAACAAGTAAATTTAACCTGAAAAATCTTTAAAACAATTCAAAACAAATGTCAAACCCATGATTGATTTTTTAACATTGACATCGATAATTACTGACATAGAAATAAATTTACTCACTGCTAATCGAGTTTTTTTCCGATCATCGTCCAATCAATAAGATTACCTCAGAACTTTAATCCAAAACATTAGAAAAATTAATAACATTATAAAATGTTATTTTTTTTTTTTAAATTGATAAACAATAGAAATGAGTCGCATCTTGGTACCAGGCTTAATGCATGTGCGAAGTGTTGTCCCAGATTAGCCTGTGCAGTCCGCACAGGCTAATCTGCGACGAAACCTTCTGCTTTTATGGTATTTTCTGTTTCAAGGAAGTATCTTTTAAACATAAATCCACTGTAGGCGGATAGTGCTGTCCCAGATTTGCCTGTGCAGACTGCACAGGCTAATCCAGGACGACACTTTATACACATGCATTAAGCCCGGTTTTCTCACGACACGCCTCAAATGTTATTAAGACATTATGAATCATAATGGCAAATGACATTTTTAATGTTCGAGTATTTTAATGACTGTCCAAATGAATTCGGCAAACAGCATTTTAATTGTTTAATTGCCTGGATTGAGAAGATATCCTACAGTCATTTCCATACAAATTAAAAAACAAATTAACCACAATGAATATGGTTAAGAGAAATTCTGCGCAATGAATCTGTTCCCATTTGACAGAACTATCACAATTTACGCCTGCTTATTTATTTATAAAGAGCTTAATTAGAATACCAATGAAGGCTGCAAAAAAAGCTGTCTACCATCAGACTCAGTATAGAATTTGATTGGTTAATATTTAACGATGATTCAAAAACGATCATAAAAAATTCTAGAAGCTATGTGTGGGATATTTAAATTATAGTCAATGAATGATTAACCTATTATTAAGTTTATTGATTTTGGCCTGAATACCAGTATTGTATGTGAAATTTAAAAAAATACAAAAAAATTATTCATTAACAATAACAATATTTTTTTATGATTTGAAAACCACAACCTTGCAAGTATGAAATTCCGATTTTATTTTCAACATGACAATATTCCTATAGTC
This sequence comes from Congeria kusceri, assembly GCA_027627225.1. Taxonomy (NCBI): domain Eukaryota; kingdom Metazoa; phylum Mollusca; class Bivalvia; order Myida; family Dreissenidae; genus Congeria; species Congeria kusceri. The sequence goes on along the minus strand of CM051032.1, from coordinate 41,607,216 downwards.
CTCAAAAAAACAACCAGAATTATGTGACATTTTTCACAAATATATTTATGACATATCATGGGTCTGGGTACTTGGGTAAATGAAAATAAAAAAATTATAAAACAGAACAAATTGTGCTTGGTTAATCTTAAAGACATTATCAGCATGTTTATTATTGCTCGTGTTTGCAATAAAAAATATACAAAATATGTTTCATACGTGTGTACGTATGTTCGGATTCTTGTCCAGACAATAACTTTGTCCTGCATTGGAGGATTTTCAAATAAATTGGCAGATATGTTAAGCATAACAAGACGGTGTCTCGCGGGCAAGAAACAGGTCCCTAGGTCAATGGTCAAGGTCACACTTAAAGGTCAAATATAAGAATTTAAGCCATAGACCCTGTCCGGAGCATAATTTTGTCCAGCATGGAAGGAATTTTAAATAACTTGGCACAAGTGTTGAGCACGGTGAGACGGTGTGTTGCATGCAAGAACCAGGTCCAAGGTCAAGGTCAAATTTAAAGGTGAAAGGTCAAATATAAGAAAAAAAGCGATAGAAACTGTCCAGAGCATAATTTTTTCCAGCAGGGAAGGAATTTCGAATAGCTTGGCAGAAGTGCTAAGCATGGTAAAACAGTGTTCCGCACGCAATAACCATATCCCTAGGTCTAAAGTCTAGGTCACATTTAAAAGTCAAAGGTCAAATATAAAAAATTTCAGCCATAGACCCTGTCTGGCAAATAATTTTGTCCAGCATGGAAGGAATTTAAAATAACTTGGAAAAACAGTTCAGCACTGTGAGACGGGCAAGTATCAGGTCCCTAGGTCCAAGGTCAAGATCACACTTTAAAGGTCAAAGGTCAAATTTAAGAATTTAAGCCATAGATACTGTCCGGAGCATAATTTTGTCTAGCAGGGAAGGATTTTAAAATAACTCGGCAGAAGTGCTAACTTGGTGAATCTGTGTGTTGCGCGCAAGAACCAGGTCCCTTGGTCCAAGGTCAAGGTCACACTTAAAGGTCTATAGACAAATATAAGAATTTAAGCTATAGACATTGCCCAGAGCATAATGTTGTCCAGAGGGAAGGATTATCAAACAACTTGGCATAAGTGATAAGCATATGCGGCGGTGTGTTGAGTGCAAGAGCCAGGTGTCTTGGTACAAGGGTCACACTTAAAGGTCAAGTATTTGTATATGTTAAAATTCTTGTCCAGACAATAACTTTGTCCAGCATTGAGGATTTTCAAATAACTTGGCAGAAATGATAACCATAATCAGACGATGTGTCACCTGCAAGAACTAGGTCCAAGGTCATGGTCACACTTAAAGGTCAAAGATAAGAATTAATACCATGGACTCTGTCTGGACCATAATTTTGTCTGGCATAGAAGAATTTTTTAATTACTTGACAGAAGTGATTACCGTTATGAGACGGCATGTGGCATGCAACAAAAAGGTCCTTTGGTTTAAGGTCAAGGTCACACTTAAAGGTCAAAGGTCAAATATAAGAGGTTAAGCAAATGACATTGACCGAAGTGTAATTTTGTCCGGCAAGGAAAAATTTTCTAATTACTTGGCAGAAGTTGTAAGCATTATGAGATGACATGACATGTGGCTTCAAGAACCAGGTTTGTAGCTGAAAGGTCAAGGTCACTAATCAAGGTCAACAGTCAAATAATTGTCCAGAGCATAATATTGCCATGCATGCAGGGATTTTCAGATAAATTGGCAGAAATGATCACCATCACCAGATGGTGTGTTGCATGCAATAACCTGACTAGTGAAGATAGTGAATTACTTCCCTTTATTTATGAATATGCAAATTATAATCCAAATATGATAAAAGGCATTTTGTTTATTCTGCACAGAATGATTTAAGATAGCAAGAGTAAATCAAGCATACAAGAACCATAACCCATTATTGCCCAAAAGTTTTAATTACTACCCTTTATTATTTTTTTGGTCAGGAGTTAAACTATTTTGCTAACTCAACTTACTTCACAGAATAAGAGAACACATTAGCATAAAGTACAATATAAAAGTTCAATTCTCCTTTTGCAAAATAATTTGTATTCATACAGACAAAGCGGCACCATGTAAAAATGGCTGCATAGGTGGGGACATCTGTGCCTGTGGACACATTTCTAGTTTTTTTAGATTCTTAATAAAAATACTGATTGCTAAAAATTGTCTTGTAATGTAAGGCAGTGTTTGTTCGAGTTTCAAAAATATTCCTTTAAGTATACATTCAACCAGTGTCAATATATTTCATTAAATTTGGCCTTCTAAGAATGTTGGTTTTGAGAAGCATTAAGCTGTTGTTGTTTTTTCATGAAGTCATTTTGGTACATAAATATAAGCACTACCCGGGCCTGTATTCACCAACCTATTCCTAGACTTAAGAATAAAAAATAGACTTAGACTCAAGAAATTAGACTTGTGCATTTGCAAAGATGCCGGGTACCAATGTTGCTTACGTCATTAATAATTCATTTGAAATAAAAAATGGTTCAATTAGCATTGGTGAATGCCAATTTTAGCATGACATGCGCAACATTTCTGTAGTTAAATTGCCAATAAAGCAATAAATATTGATACCCCCAAATTGGTACACTCCATCTGTTATTTAAGCCCGTTGGGGATTAGTCAACGTGTTGACTGTTATGTATTTTATTGTGTTTGCATTAAGTAGTTTGCGTACAAACCTATATATCTACCAAGATATTGAAAGTAGGGAGTTTAACATTCAGTAGTTTGATTTGTCTTGTGTAAAAATGGCATTGCAGAAATTCAATTTCATTTAAACACATGTGTCCTTTCTGTAAAAAAATTGTTGCACTCTATTTCCCTTGATTTTGACTTCTTTCCTTTTTTTGCAAATAGTCTTCCTATGCTATCAGCGTTTTGATTAGTTATAAATGCAACTGTTTGCGATAGGCAGATTGCCCTTTGCAGTGAAGACAGCATAGTTTATAAATGCCAGTATCTGCATGTTTCTGCAAAGATTTAAGTGTGATTTATAAATATCAATGAATTCAATCAATTCATATATATGAATTTCTCTAAATAAACTGGTCAATGATAATGGCATAATAAATCTTGCCGATAAAAGTTGAAAGAAAGAGGGCTGTGACAACTATTTATTACTTATTTATGCATGAAATTATATTTGAAAGAGGTAATAAAAAATATACAACTTGATCTTGAAAAGGTCAATGTTCATTACAATTCACAACTGATGACACACACCAGACGCTACTAATATCAAACATGCTTCATTATATTACGCCACAGACATAATCACAACACATCAAATGAGGTGTGTCGTGTGAAACCCGGACTTCATACATGTGCGTAAAGTGTCCTCCCGGATTAGCCTGTGCAGTTCACACAGGCTAATCCAGGACGGCACTTTCCACCTGCAGTGGATTTATGTTTAGAGACGAGATTTCCTTAAAACAGAAAATACCATAAAAGGGCAAAGTGTCGTCCTGGATTAGCCTGTGTGGACTGCACAGGCTAATCCATGACGACACTTTACGCACATGCATTAAGCCCGATTTTTCCACAACAAGCCTAAAATCTGTTTGTAAACATTGAATTGAAGGGTGTTTTTTAACAAAATTGCTGGGAGAACTGCCCTGCCCTTGTTTGGTCTTTGTAAAGATAAAGACAGTCGAGCAGCCTGCAAACCAATGTTTGTTCTTTGTTAAGTTGTGTAGCTGCATATCTGCCCCAGAATGTTCTTTATCAAGTTGTCGAGTGGTTTATCTGCCCATGTTTGGCATTTGTTAAGTAGCCTATTTGACCCTGTTTGATCTTTGGTACTTTTGTTAAGCAGCCTATAATTATGCCCTTGTGTGGTCTTTGTTAATTTGTTACGCAGCCTATTTGACCCTGTTTGGTGAATGGTCTCTGTAAAGTTGTTAAGCAGCCTATAAATTATGCCCTTGTTTGGTCTTTGTAAAGTTCAGCAGCCTATTTGCCCTTGTTTGGCTTTTGTTAAGTTGTTAAGTAGCCTATATGTCCATGTTTGGTCTTTGTTAAGTTGTTAAGCAGCCTATACACCCCTGTTTGGTCTTTGTTTAGTTGTTAAAGAGGCCTATTTTACCCTGTTTAGTCTTTGTTAAGTTGTTAAGCAGTCTATATACCCCTGTTTGGTCTTTGGTAAGTTGTTAAGAAGCATATTTTACACTGTTTGGTCTTTGTTAAGTTGTTAAGCAGCATATATGTCCCTGTTTGGTCTTTGTTATGTTGTTAAGCAGTCTATTATGTCCCTGTTTGGTCTTTGGTAAGTTGTAGGGATGGGACTGAATAGTCGAATATTCTAATATCGGATAATATTCGAATATAAAAAACGAATACGAGTATTCGATTTTCACATTTATTTAAAGATCAAAATTTCTTTAAAAAATCATGTTTTTTTCCAGTTTGATTGCAAAGTTAACATGAATTTTAGTCGTATTTCCTGCCCAGCAGGTGGGCGGGGGCAGTGTTACGTTTTTACAACCCATGCCAAACATGTCCAATTAACAACAATTGATAATTGACAGGGACCCACGTCTTTACAAGGGCCGCGAATTAACGGTTTGTAGGAGGCGCGAATATGACGATTGTATCCACAAATAACAAAACTGGGCCATGTTGTGACAACGGTTTCACAGTTTGCACAAGGCGTACATTGTTGTTTCTTATCCTTAAGTGACATCTATACGGTTAACTTGTTTACAGTAAATTACAATTACTGTCTAAGTAAACCAATCAAAATGAATCCATTATCAGCCAATCAATTTCTTTAACAAAATTAGCATGATCTGGTAAATCTTAATATACATCACTTGTAAATTATTCTCCATTATATCAACACCGTATATTATACAAGAGTCTTCATTCATAAACAATGCCACCATCACGTGCTTGGAAGTACTAAACGCCGTCATTAGACAAAACACAGGCAACGTGTAATCTGCACAGCAGATACAAGCTTCATGGTTCTGAAAAAAAAATGAACGATTAGCAAATTAATTAACAATACATTTAACAATATCTTACTTTTTTTATATATTTGCCTAACACTCACTAAGTTATATCGCTCATTTACCACTGAAACTAGGTAAAACAACTACGTGCTCGTAGTATACATATTTCGGATAGGTAAATATTGGGCCAGAGTGCTTATATAGTAGTTCATAGTAGTATTTACAAAATGAATATTCGAATATTCGTTTTAGGCATTCCGACTATATTCGAATATTCGTTTTATAAATTGATTTCAGTATTCGGTCCCATCCCTAGTAAGTTGCTAAGCAACCTATATGTCCCTGTTTAGTCTTTGTTACATTGTTCTGCAGCCTATTTGAACCTGTTTGGTCGTTGTTAAGTTGTTAAGCATCCTATATGTCCCTGTTTGATCTTTGTTAAAGATACTGAACTCCAGATAGGCATAAAAAAGTGCGTTTTTTTTAAGTTATGGCAAAACAGTAAAAAAAACATGCATAAAACCATCATTATATGTATATAACACGATTACAAACTGCCACAAACTGTATATTTCATTGAAAAATAGAAGTTGAGTTAAGCACTATATATGCCCCTGTTTGGTTTTTGTTAAGTTGTTAAGCAGACTATATGTCCCTGTTTGGTCTTTATTAAGTTGTTAAGAGCCTATATGTCCCTGTATGGTCTTTGGCAAGTTGTTAAGCAGCATATATGTCCCGGTTTGGTCTTTGTTAAGTTGTTAAGCAGCATATATGTCACTGTATGTGTTTGGCAAGTTGTTAAGCAGCATATATGCCCCTGTTTGTTGAGTAGTTAAGCAGCATATATGTCCCTGTTTGGTCTTTGTTAAGTTGTTAAGCAGCATATATGTCACTGTATGATCTTTGGCAAGTTGTTAAGCAGCATCTATGCCCCTGTTTATTAAGTTGTTAAGGTGCCTATATGTCCCTGTTTGGTCTTTGTTAAGTTGTTAAGCAGCATATATGTCCCTGTATGGTCTTTGGCAAGTTGTTAAGCAGCATATATGTCCCTGTTTGGTCTTTTTTAAGTTGTTAAGCAGCCTATATGTCCCTGTATGGTCTTTGTTAAGTTGTTAAGCAGCCTATATGTCCCAGTATGGTCTTTGTTAAGTTGTGCTGCAGCCTCTCTGACCATGTTTAGTCATTGTTAAGTTGAAAGACTGCCAGCAATGCCCCTGTTTGATCTTTGTGAAGATGTGGGGTGCTATTTCTGCCCCTGTGTGGTCTTACAAATTAAAATGATTTTTTTATTAAAATTTTTCCACAACTGTTCTTGATGTAAACAAGGAACAAACATGGTATTCAAATGAGACACACACGTTCAAATAAGTCTTCAATGCGCAAATGAATCTGAAAGTCAATTATTTTTTTAATATTCAATTATGTCCTTGTATTTCTTGTTGCCCATTTTTTCTTTATGTTTTTGTTACCTCCACCAAGGAGGGTATGTTTTGTTACCTCCACCAAGGAGGATATGTTTTTGTTACCTCCACCAAGATGGATATGTTTTTGTTACCTCCACCAAGGAGGGTATGTTTTTGTTACCTCCACCAAGGAGGATATGTTTTTGTTACCTCCACCAAGGAGGATATGTCTTTGTTACCTCCACCAAGATAGATATGTGTTTGTTACCTCCACCAAGGAGGATATGTTTTTGTTACCTCCACCAAGGAGGATATGTCTTTGTTACCTCCACCAAGATAGATATGTGTTTGTTACCTCCACCAAGGAGGATATGTCTTTGTTACCTCCACCAAAGAGGATATGTTTTTGTTACCTCCACCAAGATAGATATGTTTTTGTTACCTCCACCAAGGAGGATATGTTTTTGTTACCTCCACCAAGATGGATATGTTTTTGTTACCTCCACCAAGATGGATATGTTTTTGTTACCTCCACCAAGGAGGATAATTTTTGTTACCTCCACCAAGGAGGGTAGGTTTTTGTTACCTCCACCAAGGAGGGTATGTTTTTACTGGTGTTTGTTTTTCTGATACACAGACTGTTATGAATGCATTTTTATTAAATTTTAGGCTATGTTTCCATGAGTCTGTGTCGGTGTCATCAAGTTTCCATTCGGAAGCACAGTTTCCGAATGCATCCCTACCTGTATATTTATTATTGTTTTTGTTTTTGAATTTTGCTTCCAAATATCGGCATTAGACAAGCATACACATTTTTAATGATGGCCAAAATCCAACAAATTGCCTACAATTTATAAGCATTTAATAAATTTAAACATATTCCCTACATTTGCCAGCATTTATCTGAACCCAACAAATTCCCTACTATTTAGAATATATAAATATATTTAGAACATATAAATATATATTTTTTCCCTGCAGTTTTTACAGCATACACATTGCCCTTTATTTTGCTTAATCACGCCCATATGTACCCATATGTAGTGTGCATCCAGTTAAATCGCTCAGGGAGCGACTCTATAGGTACTCACTATATGCAGATACAGAAATATGGAACTTGCCAAACGATTTTCAGTTTGTGCAATTTGTATACTGATATACCGATACAGATTCATGGAAATGCGGCCTTATGGGAAGGTTTGGAAATGGGCCAATGAACAAATTGTTAATTCTGATCACAGTTTGGATCCTGGAATTTTTAAACGATTTTTTATTATTGGGAGTTGTAGGTTAAATTGCAATGTTTTGCAAAGCTGCAAAATGGCGGTCTGCTCTCTTTGAGTGCTTTTAGTTATTTTGTTTGTTTATTCTGTTGTTTTGGGGGTTTTTCTATTTAAATTAACGTGAAAACTCAACATTTACATGGCCTAAGTGGGTCTGCAAATCACGTCTATAAATTCTATAAAATTTTCCTTCACGCAATAACATAAGTGCAAAAAAGTAACCATGGCCTACTGACTAATGCATTCAACTCAATAACAAACCTTTGTTTTTCTAAAATGTGTATAAGTTTGTGGCAAATAAATCATCTCTGGTTTAAATAAGATACAACAAAACCCACTCATGTGCTACAGAAGAGCAAATCGTACAAAAAATCATGCAATTATTTACATAAAATCTACATCAATTGATTTGATACATGTATGGAACAACATTTTATGTTTATCATAATTCTGTAATGATTTTTATAATATTAATATCATTAAAAAATTTATTTGACCACTAAACATAAAATGCAAATTAACAACATTTAAAAAAATGTTATTAGTCCTATGCCACCAATGAAAATCAATATGCTTTCGTAAAACAATTAATTTATGAATCCGCCCAATAAAAAAGTCGCACACACACGCATTTACAAGCAAAAAATGATAGTGTTTAGAAAGTAAGAAAGGCTACCACAATGCTACTGTCATCCATCAAAAGACTGTGGGTGAAGGTTTAAAAAAATTAATATTCAAGGCCTGAAGTCAATCAGTGCACTACAAGAAGACCTGCTGGAACCTTTGCTCACCTAGCAACTATAACATGAGACTGTAGATACCAGAAGTGTATGTCATACCTTGTAATTGAAGCAGGCTCGACAAAAATGTACATAGTGCTGCTAAAAAGGAGCAGGTGACAGGGTGCAGAAATAAATTATTTGGGGGCAGAAATAAATTATTTGACATAAGTTTACTTTTCTGTAATAATTCCAGCACTACCCAGACATTGTCAATTCATTGGTACTTATTTGCAAAAGGAACGAGCTGCCATTGCTACTGAACTGTGTTGTTTTTTTCAATAAATGATTTTTAACGAAATAATTCAACATTTTGTTATCATATAAAAGTTTGGTTTTGACTATAGAAAAAATCCGTTCCATGAAAATTCCTGAATTTTCGTTATTTATTACATAATTATATTCTTAACAAACTGCAAAAAAGAAAACAGGGGGTCACCGTGCTTGTTTTCGAGAAAAAATATGTAGTCTACATGTGCGTATTGGACATTTTTCTGTAAAACAACTGGATGGAATGACAGTCATAATTTATAACAATATAATTATAAAAGTAAATAGATATATATTATATATAATTATTTTAGTAACAGCAGTTGATTATAACTATGTACAAAACATTATTACAGCCAAAACACTGTCACAATAATCGCCGTTCACCATCAGGAGCGTCAGTCAGAATGGCCGTTCACCATCAGGAGCGTCAGTCAGAATGACCATCACCATCAGGAGCGTCAGTCAGAATGGCCATCATCATCAGCAGCGTCAGTCAGAATGACCATCACCATCAGGAGCGTCAGTCAGAATGGCCATCACCATCAGAAGCGTCAGTCAGAATGGCCGTTCACCATCAGGAGCGTCAGTCAGAATGGCCGTTCACCATCAGGAGCGTCAGTCAGAATGACCATCACCATCAGGAGCGTCAGTCAGAATGCCCATCACCATCAGAAGCGTCAGTCAGAATGCCCATCACCATCAGAAGCGTCAGTCAGAATGGCCGTTCACCATCAGGAGCGTCAGCCAGAAAGGCCATCACCATCAGCAGCGTCAGTCAGAATGGCCATCACCATAAGGAGCGTCAGTCAGAATGACCATCACCATCAGGAGCGTCAGTCAGAATGACCATCACCATCAGGAGCGTCAGTCAGAATGACCATCACCATCAGGAGCGTCAGTCAGAATGACCATCACCATCAGGAGCGTCAGTCAGAATGGCCGTTCACCATCAGGAGCGTCAGTCAGAATGGCCGTTCACCATCAGGAGCGTCAGTCAGAATGGCCATTCACCATCAGGAGCGTCAGTCAGAATGGCCATTCACCATCAGGAGCGTCAGTCAGAATGGCCGTTCACCATCAGGAGCGTCAGTCAGAATGGCCGTTCACCATCAGAAGCGTCAGTCAGAATGACCATCACCATCAGGAGCGTCAGTCAGAATGACCATCACCATCAGGAGCGTCAGTCAGAATGGCCGTTCACCATCAGGAGCGTCAGTCAGAATGACCATCACCATCAGGAGCGTCAGTCAGAATGACCATCACCATCAGGAGCGTCAGTCAGAATGACCATCACCATCAGGAGCGTCAGTCAGAATGGCCATCACCATCAGGAGCGTCAGTCAGAATGACCATCACCATCAGGAGCGTCAGTCAGAATGACCATCACCATCAGCAGCGTCAGTCAGAATGGCCGTTCACCATCAGGAGCGTCAGTCAGAATGGCCGTTCACCATCAGGAGCATCAGTCAGAATGGCCGAGTGGTTAGCGCGACATTTCTTTTATCCCGGCGATCGTAGGTTCAAACCCCAGTGAAGGTAATTTTTTGTTTTTTCTCTTGGGTTAGTCCAACTGCTTTAGTTTTTGCAGTTAAGACAGTAAATGACATTTGTCAAAAACACGAACATCTGTGAACAAGTCCCTTTAAGATTGGAAAGCAACTAATTGCCAAGAGTTTAGTACATATCTTAATAATTTAATGCAGGGGAATTTCCCAGAAATATATCGCTTCAGCCTTGATGTGCATTAATTCGAACTAAAACAGCTATTTCCTATATGCAGTTCTAGACATTACATGAAACATTCACGTTTAATTGAGTCATTTAAAAAAAAGTAAGAAATTCTAAGAAATATACAATTATATAAACATGACATTTCAATAAATGCTTTTAAGAAATGAATTTTGCTGCAAAAAGTAACTGTCTGGATTACATTCACAAATATGCATCCAGCTAACATTTTTTTCTTTACATACGTCAAGAGATATTAGAACCAGCAGTGTACTTAATCAAAGAGCAATTGGTTCCCCACCCACTAGTGGGCCACACCCATTTCTGTCATGATATGTAGTGAGAGTGTGGAAAATACCAGTGAATGACAACTTGATCATTTCACAGTGGGTCATATGAAAAGATAACTTTTAATGTTTCCACATTGTGCAATGGGGAGCTACTTATTTTTTAACACAATTATACAATAAAAATATTTGGATTTGACTAATTTTTTTTTTTTTTTTTTTTTTTTTTTGGGGGGGGGGGGTATAATTCCCCACCCTAGAGCCATGCATTTTTTTCTAAATCCCCACCATGGGAGATGCTTGGTGTATCAAATGGCCCAGATGGGGGGGTCTAATATACCTGGATCTAAAATCCAACCAAAGTCCATTTCCTGGGACCCAGAATCATTTGGCGTGTCAAATCGCTTTCATTCCCATATGTGCCCGCCACTCCCCCCTCCCCTTGGGGGAAAATATTGATTGGTGCATAAACCCACCATAACATGCCTTGTATTAAATTCCTGCATTTTACAAAAGTTAAAATTTACCTGAACTGGGACATAACAGATGGGAATCTCAGCGGCGTGCGCTGACTAGAATATATATCCGTGAGATGGTCCAGAGTGCACATGTCCTCATTTACTGTCGCCAGTTTATCCAACAGGCGTCTGAGCGCCTTTCTTGCCCGTCTACTGGTCAGGGATCCCCCGTTAGATGCGGCCTAAAAGAAGGAAAATGCGTTTATAGAAAAACAGTATTTTACCCTTTAATTTGCATAAGTATATCTGATGATGCATATATGTGCTATCAAATATGTTCCTATTAATCCCTGCATCACATTATGTTTGTTAGACTAAGTGGTCAGGTCACATTACCTTATCAGATCATTAGCACTCCAAAATAATTCTGTTATTGTTTTGCTTAACCAATAAATCTGTAATTTCATCATGCTGTTTACATGTAACAATACAACAGAGGGTGTTATCTTACCTTATCAGATCATTAGCACTCCAAAATAATTCTATTATTGTTTTGCTTAACCAATAAATCTGTAATTTCATCATGCTGTTTACATGTAACACTACAACAGAGGGTGTTATCTTACCTTATCAGATCATTAGCACTCCAAAATAATTCTATTATTGTTTTACTTAACCAATAAATCTGTAATTTCATCATGCTGTTTACATGTAACAATACAACAGAGGGTGTTATCTTACCTTATCAGATCATTAGCACTCCAAAATAATTCTATTATTGTTTTGCTTAACCAATAAATCTGTAATTTCATCATGCTGTTTACATGTAACAATACAACAGAGGGTGTACATCATAAATATCATTATTGTAAAATTTTCATATACATAAACACTGTGTATGATGCACACTTTGTTATCATTATAATTGGCTATGAACATTTTGGCTAATACTGCAAAACCATTAATAATCGTGGGATTTTGGTGGATTTTAAGGTTGGAACAATCCACGAATTCAAGTTTCCAACGAATAATTATTCGGCTAGCTATTTTTTTCAGCCGAATGTGCGCTCTAAGATGTAGTTTTCTAGTACGAATACCTACATGAAGACAATTTAAATATAATGTTTATAGTAGTAAAATGAAGTTTAAGAGTTTGTTTAAGATAAATATATTACCTAAAACATGATGTGCATTTATATCATAAATGAATCAGTTTTATATCCAGTTTATTTTTTGTGCGACAAGTAGCCCCTATCTAATCTGCATACACTCCAAACGAGGCTGCAGTATAATATACTGTGTACCTTATTGACACTTGATATATCCGATTTATCTGCCTATGCAGTAACGCTGTATATGCATTGCTATCTTCTTTCAGATACACTAGTAAAGATCTATGTGCATAGTAAACACTCTCCATGCAAAAAGCGTGAAACACGTTTAACGACGGGCCCACTGTTTAATTCACACATTTGTAGTCGGACCCTACCTTCCACAGTGACGTGCTGTGTTTATTTCAAGGGTCTATTGCTTAACTGACAGGTAGATAATAGGGCCCACTTACTGTGGGGATGCTCCGTTTATGACCGTAAGGTGTTACAAACAGAAAACAGCGATACGATTGACGCATTTCTAGATCTTAATTTTATTGATAAACTTGAAAATCCATGAATTTAAGTGCCCACGAAATTGAGATTTGTTTTAAAAAACCACGAAATTTCATGCTTACAAATATAAATGTAGTATAAATATAATATAGTTTGGCAGTGATTTGTAATATTTTTTTGTAATTTAATCATAACAATCTGTTAAAAACATAACACATGTGTTTTATGGCAGCCTCAAGCATTAGCCAACCAAAATATGAAAAATGATTATCTATTCCTGAGATAAATTGTCAAAAATAATTGCAAAACTGAAGTTCTAAAACATTTTTTACATTGAAAGGGAGGCAATCATCAGTTTTCATTACAATAAAGCTTACAAATAATTAATTCCCCTGGCATTGAAGGATTCATTTTTTTACATCCACCAAATGTTGCTTTTTTTTTAGTTGGATCACATATCAGCTTAACGTTTAAACATTTATATTTCAACTAAAATTTTCTAAATGAGTAATACTCTATCAGCTTTACATTTAAACAGGACTACAAAGCAAAGAGGACTACCTTTCCAGGTGTGTCCACAATCTGGGTGTCCAGTCTGTCAATGATGCTGGAGATCTGCTTGTGAAGATGCTCCGATACGTTCTCCACGCTCGACTGGCGGATCTTGCTGTCCCTGCATTTCACCATCTCTCGCTTGAGGATGTTCACCACTCTACAACATGCTGACCTGAGAGGGTAGAGTGTAGGATTTGTTGGCCATTCATTTTGTTGACCAGGGTTTTCCCTGACGCACAAATCCTGCATCATTGTCGCATTTTTTCATCAAATGACCCTCAACAAAAATTCCTCTGCGTCCATGTGGACGCAATTTCTGGAGAAATGCATAAATTTCCAAGGCATTGAATTGACCCATATTTATAGGTTTTGATGCTCAGCAATTTGGTTTGACATAAATTTGAATCTCGAAAATCCTCATTGCTTACGTTATGTTGACTCGCGAAAATATGGTACTTAGCGTCAGCCAAAGTTCGTGACCTATTAATATTTACATATGATGTAAGATCAACCAATCGTAATGCAGTTAACAACTCCATTTAGATTGTTTCTCACTTTATCCAATAAACAAGGTGAAGCTGTAGTTCTATTTTTACGTCTGCATTATACAAACAATTATTTTTACTCACTAATAGTGTAATAATGCTCAGTTAACTGACTTAGTAATTGTACAACATTATATAAGACTGGTTCAGGCAACGCATAAAGGTTTTTCACACCTGCTCACTAATTACACAAAGAGTTTAGTGATACAGGTGCAAAGGTGAAAACAAAATGGCGGACATTGTGATCGTCTGTGAATGTTGGGTTCATTGTTTGCTATTTACTTATTGTTAAACTGAAATGAAAACAATGTTTTTATTCTTTAAACAATGTTAATCATCATAATTATGACTACAAGTTTTCTGAACTAAATTTTAAAATGTCATTTCCGTCAGAAAATACATGTAGTGAAAATGAAAGTGAACTAAGAAAATCAGTGACTTACATTTAAGAGAAGTGTCCTGAGTAAATGTGAGTGGATTCTAATATATTATAACTAGAATTGTCACATAAGTGACGGATATACCTCCACAATATGGCCTTGTCACAAAACTATGGCATCCATTCAAAAGAAATGGACAGAGAGAGAATGCTTTAATTTGTGAATGGTCAACAGTGTAATTGGAAAAATTAAATTTCAATAGGAGCCATAACTCTGTCAACAAGTGGTTTGTAACCAAAGTTGAACTTGATCTGTATTTTATGATTACCAAAAATAATTCAAATATGTGAAGCCTTTCATGAGTTATTGTCTATGTTTTTCGGAAATTAAAGTCAAAAAGGGGGGCCATAACTGTGTCAAAATTTAGTGGTTTGTAACCAAAGTCAAACTTTACCTGTATTTTATGATGCTACACATGTGTACCACTAATTATTTAAATATGTCAAGCCATTAGTGAGTTATCGCCAGGAAACCAAGTTTTTAGGGAATTTATGTCAAATAAAGGACCATAACTCTGTCAGAATTTAGTGGTTTGTAACCAAAGTCGAACTTGACCCGTATTTTATGATGCTACACATGTATACCAAGAATTATTTCAATATGTCAAGCCATTCTTGAGTTATCGTCCGGAAATCATGATTTTAGGGAATTTCAAGTCGAAAAGGGGCCATAACTCTGTCAAAATTTAGTGGTTTGTAACCAACATCAAACTTGACCTGTATTCTATAATGTTACACGTGTACCAAAAATTATTTGAATATGTCAAGCCTTTCTTGAGTTATCATCCGGAAACCAAAAACCAACAGATCGACAGACCGACAAGCTCACTCCTATATACCCCCCTAAACTTCGTTTGTGGGGGTATAATAACTGATTCAGATAACTCCGCGGTTTTCTACACTTTGTTTTATGATGCTAGAAATAATTTATTTTTTTGTTTAAGCTGAAAGTTAAAAATCTGAAAGGACAATAAAAAAATCAATAATATTTGGCAATGTGTATTAAATGTAGTTTAATGAATGACCCCCACAATTTTCAAATGTCCCCCAAAATCCCAAACATGGGGGTCATTGTGAGCCCCATTTTCAGAATTCAAGGGAAAACCCTGTTGACTAATTAAAGCCAAAAATACCGTTCAAACTGAATATTGTAATATTAATAGCTCTCAAGGCAGTTACAGAAATTCTAGATGTGATTTCTTGCTGCTTGGTCAGTATTTTTATATTATTAATATATCTGTGATCATTATCACCTCTATCTTTTATTATTGTAACCATTATTAACAGTTAAAGCCGCAGTCCTTAGAATATAATTCAATACATCTTAAATGGGTCATTGTTCTAATGATTGTAAATGACGTTTATTCAACTGAAAAGTGTTTTTTATTTACGAAATGCATTTTATAATGTCTATGTTCGAAAAATATTGGTACAAACAGAATACACACTAATGTACACTCTGATTACTACAGAGGCATCACCAGCATTGCATACAGAAACTATGCGATACAAAAGTTAACAATACGTTATTATTTTACCGATTTCAATGGGGTTTTATGTCTTTTGATCGGTAAGATGTCCATTCAAAATGATTTCTACAGTGTTATTTTTATTACATATCTCTGAACTGCTGCATTAACTATTACTCTCATTATCCAGATCATCGCTTTAATAATCAATATCACCATCATCATAATGTTATATTTATTGACAAAATGATATTTAGAAAACGATACATTACGTTCAACGTTAAGCAAACAAAAACACATAAAAGCATACTAATTAAGAGTGGTTACAGCAATATCAGACATGATTTTGAGTCACAGTGGTGTAATGGATATAGTGTCCACCTTGCCATCGAAGGTTGTGGGTTCAATCCCTACTAGGAGATGCTAGCATTCGATTGATCTTTTCTATTACTGTTCAAATCTGGAAACGGACTGAAATGCATCTCAATAAACCTTGGGCTATCTGCACAAACAAGCTAAAATAAATAGGTTTAAACTAAAGAAGATGAGAGATGAGATCCCTTACCTGATATCCGAGTCTTCTTCCAGCACAGTCTCCATGCGGTGCATGAGACTCACAAACTCTCCTATACCCTTCACATGTGCCCCAAGGGGGTTACTTGGGTCTGGGGCGTAACCTTTGCCTCCCAGTCGAATCTTCATTATATAGGAGGTGGCAGTCTGAGAAATATGTATTGCTAAGTAATTGACTTTGATTATGTTGAAATCATTGTTTGTAATGATTACATTACCTCAAGAAAGTACTTGAATGAAAACAACTGTATATTTTTTCATTTAGAGTCTATTGTCTAGAATACATGGATTGACAGGACGCTATTTTCAGAAATTCTGCATACAATTTGCATAAACTGACTGACAGGACCTGTCAACTTATAATTTGCATCCCACGGACCCTTAGTATTTTTTACAAATCCCCTAAAACTCGTCAACCAATGTCCTAGAGACGCTTAAAATTGAACCTTGTCTATAATAACATGCACAATATACCATCGAGGGTAAAGAATGCAACTATTGTATCTGATACAGAAATGTTAAGTAGATACAACAGTCTCACACTCAACCTTCGATATGCAAGAAAATGAGTACATCTAAGGCACAAATTCAGCACGAAAGAAAATAAATCAAATAATACATACAAAAAATAGTTAAACAAGGTCAGGCCAGAGTTTTTTAATTTCTTGGTTCTCTGACATTTTTGGTAAAGTGTCCGGTTAGAGGAGGGAAAAAAATAAAAATAAAAATAAAAAACAACACAGAATTGAGTAAATTAATTACTAGAATTTCACAAATGGCAGTGATATTAAAACCTTACTGCTTTATTACTTACAAAAAATATTACACAACATTAACTTAATCACTACATGATAACCATGACAATATTTTTTTGCATTCCGTGTAACAGGTTGAAACCCCTTTACAAGGTCATTTTTACAATATCGGTTACATTCTAAAATTATTATTTTTTGCTTTTTGGAAAAAATCGGGTCGGCAGGTCCGAGAACCAAGAAATAAAAAAACTCTCGCCTCAGTTATCTTACACATTCATACTCATGATGAGTGCAATTACCTGGTACATGGTCATCTTTTTCTCTCGGGCTAGATGTTTGAGATCCGTAAATGCTGCATGAGTTAGCTCCCTTTCTGGAACATTGAACACCCGAGACATGGCCAGTTCTGAGCGGGAATTCACCAGCAGCTCCAGATAGGACAGGTATATGGTCCGGACATAGGCCTGCAATGGACAAATATGAAACTGACTTATTATATGTGTGCAAGCACATCAATGGTGGAAAGTGTTACACTAAAGCCCTAACAAAAAATATTTTATAAACTGTACAAATTTAAGCACAAACAACATGCACTTACGTTAATCGCTTTTTAAATACTAGAACTCTGTGAGTCCGATGTGTCGCCTGATGGGGAATAGCTCAAGTACGATAAGAGTAATTATGCCGAAAACCGAACTTAACCTACCTTTTATGCCTACTAAAAAGTCCCTTAAGTTGCACAAAAACTTCTCAAGTTATTGTCTGCACAAGCCTTATTTGAAAAATGTTTTTTAAAAAGGATCATGACTCAAGTTTGATAAGAGCAAATATGCCGAAAACCGAACTTAACCTTCCTTTTATTACTACTAACACTTCCCTAAAGTTTCTAAATGATTGCACAAAAATATCTTAAGTTATTGTCTGCACAAGCCTTATTTGAACTATTTTTTTAAAGGGGCATAACTCAAGTACGATAAGCGCAAAAATGCCAAAAATCAAACTTAACCTTCTTTTATGCTTCCCTTAATATTCATAATGATCGCACAAAAGCTTCTCAAGTTAGCAGGGCTCTCATTTGACTGAATTTGTAGTTGAAATTTGGCCGCATTCCCCTGCTTAAAAGTATATATTTTTCCCCTATATTTACCTTAAAATTCCCCTCAGAATGTAAGCTATATTGTGAAAAAAAACATGACCAAAAAATTGACTAAGATAGAGGAATTTTTGTAAACAGTCCCAGCAATTTTTCATCAAACCAAGTTTGTGCACAATCTAATTTGGTATTTGTGGCAAAACAATTCATTATTTTATAACATGTAGAATATAAACAAGTGCTGTCGGAGGACAGCGCGCTCGACTTTTATTGTGCTTGTCAGAGTTGCTGACAGAGTTTCTAAAACAAGAAACATGGAAATTCCACGAAAACCAAATTTTTAGAACAAAATGCATTTAAGTCAGCAAATCAATAAAATTGTTAGTAATGGTGAACTTGACCTTGACCCCACCAACCCCATAGCTAGGTCTCGATATAAGGCATCAATTTATAAAGTTTCATTAAAAATCTCAATGTCTTCTCAAGCTATTGATCGTAATCTGTTTGTCTGTTTTTAGTAATGGTGACCTTGACCCCACTCACCCCATATGCAATCACAAGCGTGGTCTAGATACAAGATATCTATGTATGAAGTTCCATTAAACTATCTCAATGTGTTCTCAAGCTATTGAGTGGAAACCATTTTTTATTTCAGTAACGGTGACCTCGACCTTTACCCCACCCACCCTATATGCAATCCCAAGGAAGGTCTCAATATAAGCTATCTATTAAGTTTCATTAAATATCTCAATGCATTCTCAGGTTATTGAGTAGAAACCGTTTTTCTAGTTTTAGTAACAGTGACCTTGACCGTGACCCCACCCACCCCATATGCAATCCCAAGCGAGCTCTCGATGTAAGGTATCTATGTATAAAGTTTCATCAAAATATCTCAATGCGTTCTCAAGTTATTAAGCGGAAACCGTTTTTCTAATTTTAGTAACAGTGGCCTTGACCCCACCCACCCAATATGCAATCCCAAGCGATGTCTTGATATAAGTATCTATGCATAAAATTTCATTAAAATATCTTAATGCGATCACAAGTTATTGAGCGGAAACCGTTATCTATTTTAGTTACAGTGACCTTGACACTGACCCTATACGCAATCGCAAGTGAGGTCTTGATATAAGGTATGTATGTATTAAGTTTCATTAAAATATCTCAATGCGTTCTCAAACTATTGAGTGGAAACCATTTTTTTATTTTTAGTAACAGTGACCTTGATCTTGACTCCACCCACCCCATAAGCAATCCCAAGCGAGGTCTCGATATTAGGTATATATGTATAAAGTTTCATTAAAATATCTCAATGTGTTCTCAAGTTCTTAAGCGGAAACCGTTTTTCTATTTTTAGTAGCAGTGACCTTGACCCCACAAACCCCATATGCAATCCCTAGCGGGGTCTCGATATAAGGTATATATGTATTAAGTTTTATTAAAATATTTCAATGTGTTCTCAAATTATCGAGCGGAAACCGTTTTTCTATTTTTAGTAACACTGACCTTGACCCCACCCTCCCCATGTGAGGTCTTGATATGAGGTATCTATTTATTAAGAGTTATTAAAATATCTCAATACGTTCTCAAGTTATTAAGCGGAAACCGTTTTTCTATTTTAAGTAACAGTGACCTTGACCTTGACACCACCCACCCCATATGCAATCCCAATCGAGGTCTCGCTATAAGGTATCTATGTTTGAAGTTTCATTACAATAGCTTAATCCGTTCTCGAGTTAGAGAGCAGAAACGAAAAGTTGAGAAACTAGCTTACCGAAAAACTTTAACCTGTCCATATAGCTTATATGTAAAATTTCTAAGTGTAAAAAGGCCCATAATTTTGACAAATTTCAAACTAGATTTACCAAACTTGACCTGTATGTTCATTTTAATGTGGGGAATTAAATGTATTAAGTTTGAAAGAAATCCCTCAAGCCATTCCTGAGAAACTAGCTTACCGAAAAACTTTACTCTTGCTAGGACGCCGACTACAACGTCGACGCGAGTAGAATAGCTTGCCTATTCTTCGAAAAGTCAAGCTAAAATGTAATATATATAAAAAATCCCCTAAAATCCAAAAAACGTCTCCTTCACCAGGGCCCCGTCCCCATTCCCCTATTGTGGAGTGAGAGCCCTGGCCCATTCCCCTATTGTGAAGTGAGAGCCCTGGTTAGTGTCTGCACAAACTGAATAGGACGCTGCTGCCGACAACGCCGCCACCGCCAAAAGTAACCCATATATGTCTCCTTTTCAGGCAACACAAAAACTTGGGATTTCAACAGTAAATAAGTTTTATTTTCCCCAAAAGACAAAAAAAACATTGTGAGTAGGTAGTGGTTTAAGATTAAGTTTTACTTCATCTGAAATCCTATCTGAAACATGTAGGAATTTAAACCTCCATGAGTTGTGAAATCTCCCACATGCATTTTTGTCAAACTTATATATTAATATTATTGCCATTATGAAAGCAAAACTAGCAAGTTTTAAAATACATGTGTCTTAATCATATTTATGCCTAAAACTTACATCTGTAATTGATGGTGGTTTTTTCACAGTGCTCATGACATCATTTCTTGTCAATATGGTCTCTAGGCAACCCATTTCTATGGCAACAGACAGGATTTCCTCAGACTCAAGAGGAACCTCAGCAGAAACAATCTTGACTGGACGGTCTTGGCATAAGTATTCCAACATGGCTCTCTGAAATTTGTTAATTTATGAATGCCTCCTGTAACTTGGTGCAACATCCCTTGATTACCTGATTAATCAAAATGTCTACTTATTAATGTGTTATTTCAGTATATTGGCCAGTAATCGAAATCAGCAATAAAGGGCACATTCTGCCATTTGCCAAACTAGCCTATGACCACATCTTTGAATATTTGAATATTATGTTGGGTTACAAATTTTTCTTTATTAAAATAATCAAAATCGACAAATTTGTAATAAAGTAAGGTAATTTTGGCTGATGAAAATGTTCACCTAGTGAAACCCCTGCCACAGTCAGTAAAGTCATTAATATCTATTTCTTTTACTGATAATGCATCACATTTTGTTAAATCAAAGATGTAAATACTTTCATTTCATAGACTGATAAGATAATACAACAAAATTTGACCTACATCTACGTTTGATGTAGGGCAGTCCAGAACGACAAGTGTCTGCCTCAGCATCTGAGATCGAAGTGATGGGTTGTCAGCACAGGCCTCCTATCAATACATTGAGTAATACATTTACAAAACCATTCTTAAAGTGATCACAATTATTGTTTTAACACCATGGAAGTCTTTACTGAAGAACAGTAGCAATAGTCATCACCCAACAACCACTAGTAGATTTGAGTTTTTAAAAGTTCTTACTGAAACTGATTTACATAACAAAAACAAACAGTTAAGACAAACAAGTTTTCATAATTTTTAATTACAACCTTTTTGCAAGTTATTTTTTAATTGTACACTTGTAACGTGCATAATAAAACTTTATATTTCAGTGTGCAGTGACTGGGAAAGGTTTTTTCCATATGAGATAATTTCTCATCTCCAAAAAAATATATAGGCTTTTAAAAAAATTATGGGATTTCCTCTGATTTTTATCGGATTTACGGCAATTACCGTAAATACGCAGTCATAAGTGTAGACATCTCATAAGTCAAGAAGTTAACATTCATTCCAGAAACGTATTTCTTATAATAACCGTTTCATAAGTCGAGTTAGAATGATCATAAAACACCATTTGAAAATTGGCTAGAGTATGCCCTATTAAGTAGGTATATATGGTACAGTCTGCAGTAAATGTCTTGAAGCGGAAATCACTGCCAAATCCTCTTTGACAGTTCTTGATGTAGACAATAACCGGTTCCAGCCAGTTTAATTAGCAATATGCTATACACGAAAATCGAAAATCATGGGTTTCGTTTGCAGGTTTATTGATTTTTTATTGGTGGCTGACAGTCTAGCTGGGGCCTAAAGTGGGGAAATTAAGTCAATTAAAATAGAGTAGATAGTTGCATTCACAGTTTGCATCTTATTTAATAATGAAACAGGTATGCATTTTGTCTTTATTGTCGGTAATTAATAGAAAGGGCAAACTGTGATAATTATGAATGGCTTATAGTGCGTGGTTTAGCAAATATGCAGGTAAGAAATAAAATGCATTTGACAAATACTTCAATATAATATGCTACGATTTTTTGGTGAACTGCCTCATGAGTCGAATGTACTTTATAACCATGATTTAAGAGGCTTAAAATCTCGCCTTATGACTGAGTATTCACGGTACACTTTGTGAACTTCTGTTTCAATCAAGAAAAATACACCACGCAGACACTCACGCTTCCCGTTTAAGTTGTAATGAGCGTCAGTTGATATTGATTTTTTGACTGCCGAAATAATTTTATGGATAAAATCCTACCACATAGTGACAAAACTGCAAACCAGACAAAGCATTGTGTATTGTACTGCAGCTTTTTTTTATTCTTACTAACAAAAATTGGTGCGAAGTAAACACCAGTGAACATTTCTTTGCGATTTTTCTCAATTTAATGGGCAAATATCACATTTTGCATGGGTTTCCAAGTCTCTAATTATACAATTATGGTTACCGTAGTTGTTGAGAGGTAGTTGTGTTAATGGAAGAAACACAAGAGGAAGCAATTGTCTAGAGTATTAATTCTGCTACCTTTAAGATATTTAAGACATCACAAGTATCCACAGCATTGCTGTCTTCCAGGAACTTCTTGTACAGGTCACAAATCCCAGACTCCTGTGTACAGGAAGTAATGTCATAATGACTCATCAGTTTTGAGTTCACAATGTCCTTCGAGGCCTGTATCACGACACTGGCCTCCACGTCAAAGTCACCAGTTTCCTGCAACAAGTTTCATTGACACTGACATAACTGGTGTAATTGTGGCTGATGTGGTGCACTGTTTTTTGTTATATTATCGATGGTCAACATTTTAATGTGAACCAGCTTATAACAATTTTTATCATCTTAATCATACCTATAGCATGCACATACAAAAAGTGTACCCTGAAAAATTTCTATAAAATTTTGGCCTGAATAAATTTTACCAACCACATAATGCCACTACAAAATTTGTCTGGACATATGACTTGTACATAATACCACACATATAGGCTATTGTTTCACATTCATGTCAGCTAATCAGAGCTAATAACTTGTAACTTGTAGCTGACAATTCTGCTAGTTCTTTGCTATAATCAGTCTTTGTAAATAAACCTCAGAACCAATATGCTCTCTATGTAATAAACAATACCATCATAAAACAGCTATTTTACATGCACATTTGAATCTTGGCACCATGAGTAAAACAGGAGCAACCTGTTTATTTTTCTCAGCAAAACACAACTGGATAGCAATCATCTGATCCATGGGCGACAGAAGCGTGACTCGATCATTCTTCAGCAGGTTGAACTGTCGACACAGTGTCACACAGTACTGTGGAAACCCTGACACAGCTATGAGGCTAGTGAGTCGATGTCTGCTACTCAACACAATCAAGCTGGAAGTATCTGAAACCAAATATCATTTATAATATGTCAGGAGAAAATACGTTTGTTCTATTTATAGTTTGAAATACAAATTACATGTTTGACAGGAAGTTTTATTAATTTTACTAGGTTTTGAAGTTACAATATTGTCATAAATTAATGAACTAAAATTATAGTTTTTATGATTATTTAGTACTTATATAGTTGACTCAAAAATACTATTAATGATGGTGAACATTTAGTTTCGGGATCAGTTGGTATTATGCATACCAAGCGCTTTTCGCAATATAAGTGCAAATATCTCCGATAGGGAGAGTTATGTTTAAAGCTATTAGCTTAACATGTGGTCTGTGAAATTTGGTCAAGTCACAGACGCCTAACGACCGATCCACAACATCGTCGCATACAGGTTTTCAGTGGCAAGGCAGAGTTCGAATAGTGCCTTGCAGTAAAGCCAGGGCTGGTATTCACAAAGCATCTTAAGTAATTTCTTAAATATTTTCACTTAAGTGCAAAATTTGAATGTAATATATTTCTTTACTTAATAAACAGATGCATATGTTGTTGATATTGCTCAAATAACACTTTCATATTGATAATATTTTAAAGCGTTTCTTAATGCTAAACTGTTTCTTTATGGAATTGTACAGTTGAGGAAATTTCCAAATTTAAGGATAAGAATAAAATTTTACTTACAATGCTTCGTGAATACCAGCCCTGGTGCCTGTCATAATGACAGCAACCAACAATTCTGGAAGGAGGGAGGGAGGAATGTATCATTGTGCAAGTGATGAACAAGATTTGGTTGTGATATAGTAATTTTCCCATAGATGAACTTAGCAAATACTTAAATAAAATAAGTAAAAGGCTTTAAAATGATTCTATTTCCATATGATTATATCGTTTGCTCTTAATAATGTGGTTAAATATACATGTGTAGATCAATACCTACTCTATATATCTATCTATCTATCTTCCAATGACTCAAACCCCTAATGGGGACCTAGACTTTGCGCATCAACTAGTAAAAGGGAATTTAAAAGATAATAGAAGAGAGAAGTAAAGCTAAAACAGATTAAAACAGGGCAGTTTAGTTTAGGGTGAGACATGTTCAATATGGTTTACTGCAAGACTGAATTAGGGGCCAGACAGGATGACAAACTTCTGGGGGCAGGGCATTCCAGTGGGTGATCATTCTAGGAAAGAAGAAATACTTGTGATAATCTGCGGTTGTTTGGATCTGTTGAAATGCCTGAGAGTGGGAAGTTTTTGACACTCTTGAAACGGGTGTGATGTATTCAGGCAGGGGAATGGCAATCTGGCTATGCATGATGTTGTGGAACATGACCAGGCATTGGTCAATGCGGCGTAGGTCAAGGCATCTCCACTCAAGGGAGTTTAGCATGTCTGTAACACTGGATGTGCGGCTGAAATCTTGCTTGACCCACCGGGCAGCCCTACGCTGCACCGATTCAAGCTGATCAATGAGGGTTGCTGTATGTGGTGACCAGACAGTGGAGCTGTACTCAAGTGTTTTGTATGCAGTGCTCTTGAGTGGCCTGTTTCCTGGTTCGTACTATGATAGTACGCCTGGCACAAACCAAAACAATGTCGGCTGTGATGGTTTATCTCAGTTATGCAATTTTGACAAAAATTAGTCCATCTATAAATCGCACGACCTAGTTGAAGCAAATTTATGTTAGATAACAAAGAATCAAGATTTTGTGAAATGCGCGACACGTCAATGCTAAAACACAGGAAAACACAAGTGGAGTGTATTTCGCACATAACAAATCCAGTATTGGGTTTCGGATTAATAACTCATTTCAATACTGTCAGTGTTGCATAAAAAGATATATTGGCCATAATGGGAAAACAATATTATGTAAAAGTCTTAAACTAATATGCTCAATGAAATATCACAAAATTATTTGATTTTGTTCACATGTTATTAGTGTTTATAAATTTATTAATCATGAACATCTGTTATACAAGTTTACTATCCCAATACTTGCTGTGTTGCTTGAATCCACTTGAATATACTTCAGCGTAATTGGGCACGCAATGCATTTTTTTCTACTGGTTTGAGATTATTTGAGAAATTGAATCAACAATCTGATGCATGTGTGTTCTACTGTAACTCTTGAATTTTGTTCAGAATTCAATTGTGTTACACAGATACATCCTTTGTCAAAGTAACTTCTTTGTGCAACAAACGAATGACATAATGTAAAAAATTGCACTGCTTATAAAATGGAAATGACTATCCTTAAAACCGGTACCTGTGAAATGACAATCCTTAAAACCGGTACCTGTGAAATGACAATCCTTAATACCGGTACCCTGTATTTGCTTTTAAGGGCTCAGTTCTTAATCTAAAAAACAACAACAACACCAACAGATGTTAGTGCTACAGTAGACAGACATTTGTATAGAAAATGATATTTTTTTATGTTCTTGCATTGGCTCAAATTATATGTATTTAACAACAGATATGTATATCAATAAATACAATCAGTATCATACAATTAATTAGCTGGTTAAGATATTTTAAACTTCACATATGACAAAACTATTTTCACACTAATATAATAGTCAACTTTGGTTTAATTAATGAATATATTATTTGTATAATAGCTATGTACTTTTTATGGAAGTAAATGCGTTATTTAATTTTTCTTGTACAAATATTTCCTAGAAAAGTCTACCAGAATATTCCTTAATATGAAATTAAAAAGTGAATCCTGAACATATGTCATAATGACTTTGTTTACAACCCATTTTAAAAAATCTGACAAACCGTATTGTTTATTGTGAGATACGCAGTAACTCATATGTACTTGAACGTTTATACAAAGATTATGAAAACTTGACATACTGTGAAGACAGATACAACACAAAAATCTGTATTTATTTTCATCAACAATTAATACATATATTCAGAATATAATGTACAATGTTTGTAATTCTGTATATACATATGGATAAACTTTTTTAAAATCCATAAAATGAAGGTAACAATTATTCTTATGCAGTACAACAGTCACTGTATTATGATGCAGGGCTTCTTTCAAGCTCGTTTTATCGCCGTTAATGGGTCATATTCCCAACTGCCAAAAAGTATCTTTTTTCCAAATCTAGTCCTAAAATTCCCAACTGATGGTTTGACTTTCAGATGATTGGCAATAACAGGTGTTAAATGTAGAATTAAAGACTGTTGAAGTTGTAATAACCATTTTACTGATATGTGTGTGTACAGAATATTCTATTTTATGTAGTTTTAACAATAAATTCTTCAAATTTTAGTAATCAACAATTATACTTTTTTCCCAATTTCAGGTGAATTGACGCTCAAATTCCACTTCCACTGGTCTAGACAAAGAGCCCTGTATAATGTCTCTACAATATGTTAAGTGTTGAAAATAATGCTTATAGTCCATTTACTTTTTCAAGTTTTGAACATACATTTTTGGATAATTCCCTATGCCCAAAATTGTTGAATAATGTATGTTCAATCATGCTTCTTTGCGATAAACAGTATATCATCGCTTCCATAATATAACATGTTTTTAGGATGTACAGACTGATATTACAGAACAGTTCAGCAATAGGCCTGGCCGGCTTGGTCAGTTGGTAGACAGCTGGATTACAAATACGAGGATCCCGGGTTCGATTCCCAGCCTGGCCACATAACTTGTGTGGGGATTGGTCGTTAAATTATTTCTACGGACATTCTTCCTCTACCTCTGAATCATGTAGGGCAGTTGTCAGTTAACAGAGTGATAGGGGCGGGTAATCCAGAATATTAACACCATATGAATGGTCAGTTTCCGATCTATTCTGATCCGTTATGTGTTGAAAACCAGGCAGATGATTTCGTAACGTTCATAACCACCTGAAAAACAAATATAATAAAAAATATTTTAGAATTCAACAGTTATGTCAATGTAATGTTTTCTTTTCATAAATTATTATGTCGTGTTCAAACAAATATCCATAAATAATAATAATATAAATAAATTAGAAAAGATCTCTGGTTCAAAACTTTACTAAAAGTAATTATAGTGTTTACAACAATTTAATCATAATTAACGAACTATTAACATCTTAGATGTGCATCAACATGTGAAAACTAAAATATTATCCATGAAACTTTAACATACCGACATAAAATATGATAAATTATTGTAATAAATTTCATCCAAAATTTTAGATGATGAAGTTATCCGAAACACTATTCACTTACTTAAGTGTCTTAACTCAATATACACGGTTGAAAGCACAAATCATAACAGTGTATTAAAGTCTATTTACCTCTATCCACTCAAATAATTTTTGGTCTTCAAATAGACTCTTGGTTTATAAACTTTTATTCATAAACTTCTATCGTTTTGTTGTTGTTGTTAGTACACAGATTTCTCGTTTGTTCCTGACCCATCAACGTAGTGACATGGGCAGGTAATCCAGAATATGCTCTTGAGTGGTTCAGACTGGACTTTGATGTTGCGCCTTTAGAAAACCAGTGTTCGGTTTACCTTTCTTGCAATGTTATCGATGTGATTGTTCCATGTAAGGTTGTCAGAGATGGTGAGACCAAGATACTTTGCAGATGTTACAGTTTCTAGGATGATGTCATGCAATAAATATTGACATTTTAATGGACTGAAATGCATAGCCAATTTTTATTCCCAGTTTTCGAGTTGCAGTAAGTCTTGTTGTAGGCGGCTGAAGGGTGAAGCAACAGATAGCAAACAATATATAGTTGTGTTATCTGCAGAGTCGCACTTTAAAATGTTCGACAGAGTTCGGAAGGTCATTGATATAGATGAGGAATAAGAGCAGTCCAAGGATCAAGCCTTGGGGGACATCGAAAGAGACTGGTATGGTGTTTGATGAGGAACCATTGACTACCACAGATTGTGACCTGTTGTCCAAGAAGGATTTAATCCATTTGAGAGTTGCTTCCCTTATCCCATAGAAATGCAGCTTATACAGTAGTGTCTCGTGGTTGACCATATCGAATGCTTTCGAGAAGTCAAGGACTATGAGGTCAACTTGACTTCTCTGATTAACTGATTGAAGAAAGTCGTCTACTAGCACAAGGAGTTGGGTTTGACAGGACCTCTTTTCTCGGAAACCATGCTGTAATTCATACAAAATATTGTTCTTTGTAAAGCGTTTGGTTATACTTGAAGAGACGATGTGTTCCAGGGCTTTACACAGGATACAGGTAAGTGATATTGGGCGGTAATTGGCAATATAAAACTATCTTTTATAATGGCATTATTCGAATGACAGTTTGTCTATAAATTCTTTTTATCTACAGTTGATTAACCTGTTCTGGTTTTCTACCGGTTCCGGTACAGTTCCATGAACTTAAAAATAAAGTAAATATAATGAAAATTTGAACAGAACTGCAAGTTTTTACGATTGGTTCGTGAAAAGTAATCGTTTTAAACAGAACTGTTTAATTTTTCGCTTATTTGTATTCAGTCTGAGCCAACAAGCGCTTGCAGTTTTAATAGTGTATTTAGAAAAATCTATTATTTTTATGGCGGTCAATTTACTCGCTTAATATTAAAGCAAGATAAATATTGTTCAAAATAAGGTAAGCAATACAACTTCGATATAAGTATGTGTATTTTATATCCTTTTAATACATATGTTACAATATATGGTATCATTTTTGTGCGTAAAATATCCCCATTATTGGTCCTCAAATGTTATTATAAGAAAGTGCCCCGCCACACCGGGGCAGATTATGATAATTGCCTCGCCGATCTTTCGCACGTGCGCATTTCATGTCACTTCACGAAAAATATGGCTGACAACGTAAAACTCTAAATTTTGAGACAGCCTTAGAGCAGTTTCAAACACCTATACGAAGCTTAAAATGGCGGACACCGCTTAACACTGGAGAGAACATATCGCCACAACACTAAAATAAAAAGTAAAGAGAACAAAATACCTGTGGCATCAAGAAGTTCTGTTATTTCGGCCGATACAGCCAACAAGCACCAAACACTATCAATGCGTTAGCATTAGAGGTGCTTTGCTAGTAAGACTAAATCCACATCGTGAATGCTCCTTACCGAGTCTACAGTCCTACCACTTTCGCATTATAATTCCTAGGCTGAAAGATTGACAGGTCCTTTAGACTCCTTTGATTTATTAATACAACCGGTGAAGACGTTTACACGCTTTCAACCCGACCCTGGACACATCAGCTTTCTTTTACACAAATATTATATCCACACCAATCCATTATATATTATGATAACAGTTACATCCAAATTTAAACTCCACAAGAAAACGAAATCAATCTAACGTTCTAGATCTGTTGAAACAAATGACATCACTAGTGATGACGTGTACAACAGTACATGTCCTTGATAGCACCCACACGGGCGTATCTAAGCCGTTTTGCATTGCTTGGGCATTACTTGTCATACTAGTACTCTGGAATAACATTGGAATATAAATCTACAAATGTATTTTTCCTATTGTTAAACGTTTTAGATTTAAGTGAGATATAAATTTATCAAAATTTACAATAAATTAGATCTACATGAATAGCAAATGTCAAGGTAAAATTAAATACATTTTAAAGCTACATTCACCTATGTTGCGTCATGAAAATTGTCTGTGGTCGCTTCTAAGAATAAAAAAATGCTTACTTAAAATACCATTGCATGTAATGTTTATAAGTTAAGATGTAAATAAACATGATAAAGCGTGAAAACTGTTTACATATAAGAATTTTAATAGGTTATAAATTGGAAAGAAATATATAAAAAAAAGGCGAATGTCATAAGAAACAAATATGAATTATAACGAAAACATATGTATTAAACAGGTCAATAAATGGCGGCGCGGGGGCATGGCTCGATAATAGCCCCGGCAAGTCGCAAATGGCCCTCGGGCCATTATCGCTTTGCCGGGGCTATTATTCCAAATCTTCTTTTATAACATTTTATCTATAGAAAATGTAGCATCTTTTTAAAGATTAAATAACATCTACTGGAGAAGTTGATAGAAAGATGCAATTATAAATAATCCTTAATAAATCGTAACCACAATTTTAATTCAAATTAACAGAAAGTTTATAAATATAATTTCCCCATTTATTGAAATTTTCAGGTTTATGATTCTCTGAACGCTATTATGGATGCATGTACGAGTATATTAACACAGCTATACAACAGTTGCTAGCTACGCGCACTATTTTTATAATGACACTACTGTTTCTGGAATGTGTTGAACTCCCTAGAATCAATGGGCTACATGGAACTACAACTCTGTGAATGAGATTTATGAATGGGAACATTGCACAATTGCTATTTATTGAGTGTACCGCTTATATAAATGTAGGCTAAACAAAATAGTTATTTCGTTACGTGACTGAATATAGCATTCTGTTATGCCATACAATGAGAAAATACGTTCATAATTAGCCTCAGTTCTAGCGTATATGTCGAGGATATGTTTATAACTTCATTTTAACTGCTTACGTAAACAATTATGTAAATTTTTAATCCCCAACAGTATGCAACAGTTATTGGTATACGTTAAACCATTGTTTGAAGTTTGCATTCCCTAAAATTAGAAAATTTGCCCAATTCTATTGGCATTCAATTTTCCCGCTGCATAATTATCGCAAGAAATCTTGGTCAAAAGTGATCTTAGACAGCTACGCCGAAAAATTATAACAAATAAGAATTATTGTCAGAGTGTTACTTGTCACACTGTTGGTTTATATCTGTTATTGATTATTGTTCATGAACAAATGTACAATATAGCTTTTCTTAAAACAGTCATACAATATCATTTCAGAGTATTCAATCATTGTGAATCTTGTATTTGCCTGTAGATAGGTTCTTTTCTTTAGATTGTCTTTCAAGAGGAAAAAACTTTTAAAATTAATACCTCCCTTATTTCTGTATATGATGTGCTTTCCACTTCAATGTTCAGTTTTAGATCTGTACAGAATATATACAGATTCTACATTATTTTGTGATAAAGATCTAGTTTATTTTTGTTTTATGTTTTTATAGATCTTCTTTGTTAGTCACACATATACTTACTGATAGTACACTGTACAGTTTTAACTGTTGATTTATTAAATATGAAAACAATGTCTTCCGATAGTTTATTTTCCTTGTCCTGACATTTTAAAATATCAGTGGGTGTTATTCTTGTATTCTTTTATGGGTACATTATCTGGTACACCACTTATTGACAGTACCCTGACAGTTAAAACATACCTTGAGATGTCCCCCAAATCTTGATTCTAAAAATAAACATTGTGAGTGGAACTAGTCAACATGTGTCATAAATGGTGGAACAAGGCAAACATTTTACAAACGGAGATCTCATACTGTACGAAAGCAAGTTTATCAAATCTGGGTCAGAATTATTGCTGAGAGATTTATATTCCGTTAAATATCCTGGGGTTATATATACTGCAAAGCAGTTGATGAACTTGCAGCAGACAAATAAAAAGTGTTCCAGAACTGGTCAATCAACTGTACTCAGCAAAAGGTAGTTTTTGGGGGGACGTTTTGTTTCAGCTACCTTTTATTGTCAAATCATCAGCTATCTGTTCCAGAAGTTTTCCAAGGCTGTTTTTCACTACATCGATGTCACAGCTTGGCACAAAGTACATTGGACTGCACTGAGTGCCACTGGACTGATAACCACCGTCCGCATTTACGTCTGTCATGGCCACTCAATAAAATGGTTCTGAAAAAAACAAAATGTCAGAAGAATGTTTGTTAGGCATAGGAACATATAAAACTATCTTATAATGGCAATATTCGAATGACAGTAATCTAAATTGTTTTTAGCTAGCTGATCAACTGCTTAGTGACTAGCGTGACTGCCGTCACGTGGGTAATTCCACAAATTATGGCCATTTTATTTGAAATTTCAGAAGAAAACCGAAGTGTTTATTTTGAACAAAATTTGTTTTAAACAACAAATTTAGCCTATATATAACAGGTAACAAAACAATTGTCAGCAGCGCTCAATAGGCGATCAATATAACCAAAATGATGTGACCTTGACACCTATATCTGCCCAAATTGTCATTATCGCAACGGTAGAAAACTTACAGATATTAGCTATATTTGCACGAAAGTGTCATTTTTAATTGTGCATCATGTTAAGGCGCAAAAAAAAAATATGTTTGTTTCAGGAAACCCGCCCTACCCTAAAAAAATGCCCCGACCCTAGAACATTTTATTGGGTTTGTTTTATTTACCTTTTTTAATAATTAAATGTGTTTTGGATAAATAAGTGTTTTGTTTCGATAGTATCCACTTATAAAAAATGTTTAAGGATTTTACTGATATGTTTTGAATATTTATTTAGTTTTAGAATCTTCAAGTTGACCATTTACCAAAAAAAAATACAAAAATCCCGACCTACCTACCCTAATTTTTGGGGGCATGTTACCTGAAACAAACATATTTTTTTTACACCTAACACATAGTAATGTTCTATTGCATATAAAAATATGCAATATTAAAACAAAAATAATTTGTTAATTCGTGTTTTTTTTTATTTTGTTAAAAAATATTTGACATATTTTATGAATAAATACTAAAAAGAGCTATTATAATTTCTTACTGCTTTTTAAATACTTTTGCAGTTTTAAAGTAGTTGATTTTGATTATCATAATTTCAAGAATGTATTGTGTTTACTCTATATATCTTACAAATATTGTACGTAAATTATGTTGCTGCCGTAATGACAACTAGTTTTAGTAATGACATAGCATTGCGGAAATGACATCGGCTATGAAATACAGTCAAATATAACGTATAGATTTACTTTTTATTACTGTTTAACTCATTTTGTTGAAAGAAAACATCCATTTAATGAATTGAGCCTTAAATCAAGCATGTTTTATTTGTCCAAATTTTGACAGCGTTGCGGAGATAACTGTTTCGGTAATGACACTTTAGCAAAAAAAACACTTGAAAATGCAAGAAATATTGTTTTACATGCATTAAACCCCTTTCAATGAGCAATAACTATGTAGCCACAGTTTTATTTCTCAGCACATACGGTAATGACAATTAGAAAGTATACACAGTACAAGTGACAACTTTCCATTGACTTGGGATGATAACTAAAGTATCTGCTCAACTATTATCCGGTTTAAAATACTCCCGCTTAAATTCCTGATGATGACACAGTATGTTTGTGTCTGTATACGTCATCATTTCTAGAATAATCAATGTTATTATGGGTTGTTGCAGTCATGACAAAATAACTGGTGACAAACCAAAAAATGTCACCATGCAACGTTTAACTTGTCAAAAATATGATAAAAAATGAAGCATCATATAATTTACACTTGTATACATATTTATTAGCCAACCTTTTATTTTTTTATTAGTTATTTTCTTATATAAGTCGGTTGACATTTAGACACATCTTTGAGTGACAATGCATTTCTAGGAAAGTGTGCAATTTCAAGATCTACGTTTTATTTCATTGATAAAAAGTTTTAAATCACAACTCATTTTGTTTTATTTCTTTCATCATACAGAATATAACAATACGGATTGTGGTTAGTTTGTGAGCAAGAAAGTCTTTAAAATATCATTTTAACACGAGTGACACGCCTTTGACCATTTTTTGTAGAATTACCCACATAATTTCGTGTCTAACTTACATGAACTTTAACAATTGAGCATTAAAGACCAGGAATCGGTGCTTTTGATACAACAAATGTAATCGTTAGCAAGTGTTTCAACTACTTTTATGCAGTTGCAACATTGTGACAAAAACGCATACTGAAATTGTTTTGTTTACCTTGATATGTCAAATTTGGCTCCAATTAAGATACTAGTGCAACCAATGAAATTGCCTGTTACAAAATGTATTGACCAATGAACAAAAACCGGCAGTTAATTTCGCTCTAGACGGTTAGATACCAGTAAATAATCGGATGATCGAAAAAAAAAAACATGTATTAATACGATAATTTGTAAGAGAAATGCGCGCGGCTGTCTATAGAATTATTGGTTAGTTATGTGAACGGTGCGTCTCTTGCTACTACGGCCGGCCACTGCTTTCAAATTATAAAAAATGTTTTGTTCATTGACCTAGGGAAAGATCTAGAGTGAAATAGCAGGGTCCTGCTTTTGGGTTCCCCCTGCTCCCCCTATGATCTGGTCAACACAGAAATGCTGAAAATCTTGTGAAATTCTATATAGTTTTGAAAATATTCAACGATAAATGAATATAGAATAAGCTAAAAAAAAACTTAATTAGAAGCATTATGATCATAAAACCCCTCAATTTCTCAAATTACAAAAATGTCATATCAAACTGCTCCGTTTTTTTTTCAACCTGCTCCTTTATAGCAGCACCCTGTACCTTTCTGGATCCTAGATCTTTCCGTATTGACCCATTTCCAGAACTTACCAGAAATTTCATGCAAATCCGTTAACATTTTGCGTAAAGTTGTTTTCTAACAAACAAACAAACAGACAGAAACAAAACAAACGCCGTCAAACTATAAATCCCTTAGTGGAGGTTACAGCAAAATGGTCCCGATTTCAATAACATAACAAAACATGTAAATTTATAGTAATGTTCACATTTTGTTCCAAAATACCCCATTTTTGCCAAATTCCAAGATACGTTTAGCCATAAAGGTACAATGTTTTCATTAACTATGTTGTCCATCTTGAAATTAAAGACCATGTTTACTGACGAAACAAGATTCAGATATTGGCTCAACCACATGGGACTATACATTAGGTTAAGACCAGTTCTTATTGCTGATCAGATCAAAATTGATCGGGCTTCAAGCTAAAGGTTGCGATTCTCTAGTCACAACCTCCGGAATAGCTGTCGAGATTATTTGGTCTACATTTAGGACTTTAAGAAAAGATGCTTTATATAATGACAGTTTATAGTAAGAAAATTATGTGAAAAAGACGAATCTCGTGTGTTTTAAGTGTCCTAAATATAGGCATGTATTTAATTATGGTACCAACCATATAAAAATGGCGACAACCATTTACCTAACTGAAGTCATATATAACGTTTAAATTACGAAAACATAAAAATAAAGCTTTTTTGTTAAAAAGGAAACGGGTTGACCAGGATCATTTGATGCAACACAACTATAAATATAATATGTTTGTAATTAATATGCTGCATTTAAGCCAATGGCAGGTATATTAAATTCACAAAATAAACTTGTATCTATGTCAGTGTTCTTGTAATGGCTACAGGGCCGGTCCCCATATACAGGTAGTTGCTCTAATAAAACTATTGCTTGCATTCAACGTATTCGGGTACAAGTACGGATAATAATGATAGCACCATGCATCAGGGACCGAGTGTTCCAAAGAGG